>MU225940.1:1669404-1695820 GCA_018584345.1 Thuja plicata
TTCCCCCCCCCCCCCCCCTCTTAGTTATTCTAACAATTGGTATGAGAGCTTATGTGCTTAGAAAGGGAGTTTAACAACTCAAGCAAAATATCACAAGATGAACAGACGAGATGTGCCCAAGTTGAATAAAGACAACTTTGCATCATGGAAAAGTAGGATAAGAATCCACTTATCAGGTATTGGAAATGATGTTACTCAATACTTGGATACTGAATATGTGTTTCCCATAGGAGAACTCACATTTGAACAAATGAGAGAAAATTATGAGCATAACTGCATGATAATAGAGCTTGCTTCCTCACTCTTTGATGCTGAATTTGAAGATGTCAAAACATGCACAACTACAACACAAATGTGGGATAAATTGAAGCTTATACATGGTGGTGATATAAGTGTTCTAAGAGATAAGGTAGAAATCCTTAGAGGAAATTTTGATGATCTAAGAATGAAATAAGGTGAAAACACCACACAATACAACACAAGAATCAAAGAGGTAGTCATGACGACATGTAACTGATTGAATGTTTGATAATGTTAAGTTAAAGATGATGCAAGACATTAAAATAGTTAATAGTTTGTATTATCATTGATGTCAAGTTGATATCATCTATATGGTCATGTACATAATGCCAAAGACTTTAGAGAATCAATGGAATAGAGATTATGCTTTCAACAATGCATAAAAGTCAAGTATTCACTAAGTGACAGACAACACCTACGGAGTGCACACCATTGGTAAAGAGAAAGTAAAAGTCACAATGATGCCTGACGAGTAGAATATAGTGTTTCCCAACGAAGAAAAATCCTATGATGCCTGCTGGATGGAGATCCCAAAGCTAATTGGAGTTGCACCGATGAAACTGACAGTTGTCACTGATGACTAACTGCAGAGTTGACTGATAGAACAGAGAGTTCAGAAAATGACAAAATATCTAGCTAACAGAGCTTAAGGATAGACTTAACTGGTTGTTTTATTTGTTTTATTCACCTAGAGTTAAGTAATTGATTTAAAGAAGATTTTTACAGTTGGCAAGAAGATAACTAGGAGATAAATCAGGAGTTAAATTCGTAAATCAGTTTGGCTAGATTGTTTTTCATGCCAAGAATCAAGAATCAAGAATTAAGGAACATCATGTCTATATAAGAGACAAGCATAATTCATTTCTGTAATCACTAATAAGGAAAAATCAAATACACAGAAGGGGAGTGAATAGAAAGAGGATACTGAAGAGAAAATGGTGAAGGATAACTTCATACAATCCTAATCAATCAAGCTGAAGGAGAGCTAAAGAATTCTATAGACACCGAGGAATAGTGAAGCACAACATCACAGAGAAGAAAGTGTAGAGCACAAAGAATTGAATTGATACATTGATCAGAGAGGCATTGTACTTAAATAGATCTGAAAATCTGCAATTCAAGTTGTATTAGAAACAGGTCATAATGTTTTAGTTTAACTATTGAAGCATCAAGTTTCTTAATAGAGTAGGACTTAACCGTCTTCTATAATTGAGGTATATCCTAATAGATTGCCAAAAAGGTTGATTCATGAAAGTAGCATTGAATTTTCATAAAGCCTATTGACAACCTAAGAAGAAGGTTGATTCAAGGATGGTAGCAAGATTTGCATAAAGCCTATTGATAGTCTAAGAAGGAGGCTGATTCAAGGATGGTAGAAAAATAGATGCCAGATACTAAGTGAAAATCTATGTATAAAATCCTCTAACAAGGTTGCACTTAACAGTGTGTTTGTAACCTTTAACAGGGTTGGCTCCTAATAGGGCTCACTTCAGAAGAGTGAAAATTTGGGGTATCGGTCCCAGTGGTTTTTCCCTTAACAGGGTTTCCACATTATAATCCATGTGTTCTGTGTGTATGGTTTATCACTTTATTGTTTTTACATTTCACATATGCATTTATGGATTGATTGGTATACTCAACATTTTTACTGAGTATCGGTAAATAGTTTTACTACTTATCGGTTATCAAGGAGAATAAGGACAGACAAGGTAAACCAAGAGACAATTAATTATTATAAGTATTTCATGGCATGCATCTTGTAGGGACTTAATGATCTGAGGTGTATTGATTGGTGGTTAAAAATTAACAGATAAATTTTTGAGGCCACTAATTCAGCCCCCCTCTCAGTTATTACTAACAATTGGTATCAAAGCTTGTGTGCTTAGAAGGAAGGTTTCAAGACCTAAGTAAAGATCACAAGATGAACAGACGAGATATGCCTAAGTTGAACAAAGACAACTTTGCTTCATGGCAAAGCAGGATAAGACTCCACTTATTAGGTATTGGAAATGATGTTACTCAATAATTAGATACTAAATATGTGTTTCCTATAGGATCATTGACAGCAGATCAATTGAGAGTGAAGCATGAGCATAATTGCATGGTTATAGAGATTTCTTCCTCACTCTCTGATGCTGAATTTGAAGATGTCAAGGATTGCACAACCGCAAAGAAAATGTGGGACAAACTGAATCTTGTACATGGAGGTGATACAAACGTTCTGAGAGCCAAGGCAGAAATCCTTAGAGGAAATTTTGATGGTCTCATAATGAAAGAAGGTGAAAACATCACATAGTACAACACAAGAATAAAAGAAGTAGTCAATGCTATATGAGGTGTTGGAGGTACACTTGAAGAGGAGACAGTGGTAAGTAAAATCTTAAGAACCTTATTACCTATATATTCTATTAGAGTTTCTACTATTCAAGAAATGAGAGCAGTAGCAAACAATACAGTTACTCTTGATAGCTTAATTGGTAGACTGATTTCATTTGAGATGAATAACTTTGAGAATAGTGAAGAAGGGATAGTGAAAGTGAAATTGAAGAAGAAGATCTAGATGAAATAGAAGCACTTATGGCCAAAATAATACAGAGAGGCAAAGGTAAATACAAAGGAAAGCTACCACTTGCATGCTTTAATTGTAAAGAGATTGGACACTTTTCTGCAAGATATCCTAACAGAAGAAAAGATGATCGAAGTGATGATAGATCTTTTGAGAAGAAATCTGATAAAGGTGATAAAAAAGATTACAGAGGTTACCGACAATCAAAAAGAAAGGATACCTAAGACTACAAGGATAAAGGAAAGAAGGATAGCTACCTAGCTTCTTGCAAAGATGAAGATACTGACACTGAATCGGATGATGACATCGAGATAGTATTTGTAGCTATGAAGGATGATTTAGATGAAGATGAAAGGTATGAAGAAACTACACTCATATCTAAGGTTAGTAAGAATGATATCTAGATTATAGATAGTGGCTGCGCTCACCATATGACCGGTGACAAAGAAAAATTTAATACTTTTTAGTATTATAATGGTGGTATAGTAAGAATGGGAAATGATACACCTTGTCCAGTCGAAGGTAAAGGAACAATAATGCTGAATAACCTGATTAAATGTGAAAATGCTTATTGGGTAAAAGGATTGAATTATAATCTATTGAGTGTCTATTAGCTAAACAATTTAGGTCACAGTGTAGCATTTGAAAAGAAGAAGATAAAGATCTTCAATGAATCAGGAAAAATGATTGGTACCGATGAATAGACTAAAGGTAACTTATTCTATCTGAATGATACTAATTCCACTTGCTTAATGACTAGAAATGAAGACATATTGTTGTGGCACAAAAGATTGTGTCATGTGAATTTTGATAACATGATGAAAATAAGTAGAAAAAGAAGTGTAAGAGGATTACCGACGATGACAAAGCCATACAACATCATGTGCAAAAATTATCAAAAAGGTAAAATGACAAAGTCTAGTTTCAAAAGCAAAGCCCATACATCTAATGATATTCTAGAATTAGTCCATACTAATTTATTTGGACCTTTGAGGACAAAGAGTTATTATGGAGATAGATATTTTATTCTCTTTGTTGATGATTACTCTAGAATGATGACAGTCATGTTTCTAAAAGAAAAATATGAAGCATTCAATATGTTTAAATGGTATAAGGATATGGTAGAAAAACAAAGTGGTAAGGATCTAAAATGTTTAAGATCAGATAGATGAGGAGAATTTATATCAGATGAATTCACTTATTTTTGTAATGGGCATGGTATAAAAAGATAGGTTTCTACACCAAAGACACCACAACAAAATGGGATTGCTGAGAGAAGGAACAGATCAATAGTTGATTGTGCAAGAACACTGATGATAGAGAAGGACATCACTCAAATCTTCTGGAGGGAAGTTGTCACCACTGTTGTTTATACACTTAACATAGTACAATTGAAGAAGGACACAAAGAAGACTCCTTATGAGCTATGGTATGGTAAAACACCCAATGTAAGTTACTTCAAAATATTTGGTAGTCAATGTTATGTCTTAAAAGGATGACAGAAATGGAAAACTTGATGCCAAAAGTGGTGAAGGTATTTTTCTGGGGTATTCTACCAAGAGTAAAGCTTTTAAATGTCTAATCAAGGCTTCTAACAAAATAGTTGAAAGTGAAAATGTGAAGATTGATGAATTTGTAGAAAAGAATGAGCTGGAAAGCATAAAAGAACTAGAAGACTACAACAAGTTTGTATATTATGAAGAACCCATAACTCTACCTGAGCAACAGTGCTTAATTCTAGAACAATAGAATGTTGTAACCGACAGTTGAAATGTTGTTACCGATGGTTAGGATAATGATCAAGATAATGTGCAAGGTCATGAAGATCAAGCTGATACACAAAGAGTTGTACCTATACTTGCAAGATATGTAAGAAGGAACCATCCATAGGTCCAGATCATAGGAGATAAGAAAGCTGGTACAAGAATAAGAATTAAGTCATTAAAATCAAATTGCTTAATTTGTGAGTTTGAGCCAAAATCTATCAATGCTGCAATAGCTAATAAAAAATGGATAAGTACTATGAATGATGCAATTGAACAGATTGAGAAGAACAAGACATCGTCACTTGTGCCAAGACTAGATGACAAGAATGTCATCGATACTAAATGGATATTTAGGAATAAGTTGAACGAGAATGGAGAAGTCACAAGGAAAAAAGAAAGACTAGTATGCAAGGGGTATGCACAAGAGGAAGGTATAGACTATGGAGAAACTTTTGCACCCATTTCTAGACTAGAAGGAGTAATAATACTACTTGCTTATGCTACATATAAAGGATTCAAATTATATCAAATGGATGTCAAATGAGCATTCCTAAATGGAATACTTGAAGAAGAGGTATACATTGAACAACTAGAAGGTTTTGTGGATCCAGACAAGAGAAACATGGTATGTAGACTTCACAAAGCCTTGTATGAATTAAAACAAGCTCCTAGAGCCTGGTATGAATGACTTCACTCCTATCTAATAAGTATTGGATTTATAAGGACTAGTGAAAATAGTAATCTTTATTTGAAAGAAGATACTAATGCTAACACTTTGATTGCTAAAATATTTGTTGATGACATCATATTTGGAGGCAATGATATGTTATGAAAATCATTTGCTGATGAGATGAGAAAAGAGTTTGAGATGTCTATGTTTGGAGAGATCAAGTTCTTTCTTGGTCTATAGATCATTCAACAAAGTGAAGGTATTTTCATTACACAATCCAAATACATCAAAGAGGTCCTAAAAATATTCAAGATGAAAGATTCCAAACTTGTTGGAACACCGATCGCTACTGGATGCAAATTGACAAAGGAAGACAAGAAAACAGAGGTAAATCAGACTTTGTATAGATCAATGATAGGAAAACTCATGTATATTGTATACACTAGACCAGATATTGCACATGAAGTAGGAATTGTTGCTAGATTTTCTGCTAATCCCAGGGAATCACATATGACTACTGTGAAAAGAATTCTAAGATATCTAGAGAATATTGAGGAATTTGTCTTATGGTATAGAAGAGAAGGAAAATTTGAACTAAAAATGTTTATCGACGCTGATTGGGATGGAAATCTTGATGACCAAAAGAGCACAACTGGAGGAGCATTCTTTATGGGTGATAGACTTGTCACATGGATTAGCAAAAAGAAAGGATGCATCTCTCAATCTACTATAGAAGCAGAATATGTTGATGCTGCTGCAAACTGCTCAAATATTGCATGGATCAAACAGTTGCTAGAAGGTATGCATATGAAGATCTCATAACCAATGATTATCTATTGTGATAAAACCAGTGTAATAAACATTTCCAAGAATCCAGTCATGCATGCAAAGACTAAACACATTGCAATCAAGTATCATTATTTAAGAGAACAAGTTTAAGAAAAAGAGGTGATACTTGAATATGTGCAATCAAAATAACAATTGGCTGACATCTTCACCAAGCCACTGCCCAAGGATACAGTTGAGTACTTGAGAAAAAGACTAGGGGTCAAACCCATGTCTACCAGTCAGTAAAGGACTGAAGGCTACATCAGCCATATATTATCAGAATATCATCCATGATGATGCAAGCAAAAGATGAACTTCAAAGCTACATCTATATACAGAAAGGTATATATCATAACCAAGCACCAGAGCATATTGTTGTATTGCTGATGGATAAGGGAAATTCAAAGAATATATTATGGATAGAAGAAAATAGTTGTTTGACATAAATGTCAGATATATATTTGCTTGGCATTGTTGTCAAAGGGAGAGAATGTATCCATATTATCATCAGAAACTATTCATTATTAGATTACTCCAAACAGGAAGAGATAATATCCATAGGGAGAGAATTTGTAGGAAGAAATCATATACAAAGGGAGAGTTGTTGACAAAAGATAGAGACATCAAAAAAGAAGAACAGTCAAAAGAGAGAAATTGACACAAAAAGAGAACACAACACATCAGAAGAAGAAACACAGAAAGCTGCAAGAAT
Source organism: Thuja plicata (assembly GCA_018584345.1). Classification (NCBI taxonomy): domain Eukaryota; kingdom Viridiplantae; phylum Streptophyta; class Pinopsida; order Cupressales; family Cupressaceae; genus Thuja; species Thuja plicata. The sequence goes on from MU225940.1 coordinate 1,676,247, forward strand.
AAAATCTAAGCTAACACAGAGCTTGAATTGTTCATTTCATAATATGGTATCAATGTACCAATTCAAAGATGGACATAGGTATGGGATAGTTCATCAGTGAATTCATGTTTTATATGCTTCTGTAATTGGATTGTAGATCCAATTTTTGACTTATTAGGAACTGATAGGAAAATATTTCCAAGTGAGGTTTGAAAAGTTTTAAGACCTTGGTAATTTGTTCCAAATTGGCCAATTACCCACAACTGGGGTGAATTTTTCTACTTTGATCATGTTACTATCATTAGGGTATATGGTTGTACACAACCACCTCATATTCTCCCCAAGTTTGTCCCTCTTAGGGTTGCTTTCTTAGAATTTATTTGGCAGATTACTTGGGTTGAAAAAGAGTTCTTGGAAGGTCACAGGAAGGGTACTTTTGTCCCTAGGCTATGGGTTGGTTGTGATTTTTCCATTGGGAAGAGGGTTTTTGATCTAATCAATAATTTCCTAAAGAAATTTAGAATGTCTACAACAATTTCTAGGTTCTGTGATCTAGAACAGTTTGTAAAGATAGCCCTAAAATCTATGACCCCTTGGCAAAAGATTAGAGATCATGATCCACTGGATGAGGAAGAAATTGTGAGAAATAAATTAGATAGGTAGGAAATCTAGGAAAGAATAAGAAGAAAATGGGATAACCTTCTCAGGGCAGAAAATGACTAGAAAGAATCAGACAATACTTTTTCTGGTTTTTTCCCTGACCTCCCATATCTACAGAGAATGGAGGAGATGCTCAAGTCTTATGACACATTAATGGCACAAGTACATAGTTCAGTGCCAAAGATGTACAATCCCAAGGACCCCATATTCCTATTGCACTACATGACCAGGAACACAAAGAACAACAACAAGAAAATGAAGAACAACAGCAACAGTTTCACTAAGAAGAAGAAGAGGTGGGTGAAGAAGCTACCTCTCCCAGGGAGCCACCCAAGAAAAAGAAAAAAAAACATAAGAAGGGGAAGGATAGGAAGAAGATGGCCAAAGCTATAATAGCAGAGCATGGTAAATATTTCAAGAGCCTCAAAAACCAAATGCAAAAGGAACCCTAGGTTGAAGGTCAAGGGGATAATCAGGTGATATTATTCAAAGAAAGTGATGAGAGAGTAATGATGGCCAGTGAATTCATAAAATCTGACGAATTCATGAGCTTCTTAATTAAAATGAAATAGAAGGATCTAAGGAAAAACCTGATCACGGGAGAAGGTCAGGAGGAAAGAATGAGGAAATTGTGAAGACACTCCAGGATTATGATCCTAAGAGTGAGTTGATAAGTGGGGATCAAGAAAGACTATTGGTGTAGAACAGTGGGGTGTTGTTAATGCCAAATTGGGACATACAGTCCACTTTCATTATCAACCAAATTAGGAGGAAAGAAGACCCCTTAATGAAAGTAGAGTTTGAAATTGATGAATTTTTAAAAGGATCAGGATTTGATCCTAAATCCAAGACTTTAGCTATATGGTCATTAGCCCCTGCTACACAAAATCCTCTAGTCATGACTATAAGAAAGGAAAAGAAAGTAGACATGATGATTTGGAATCTATAGAACACTAAAGACACTGAGATATCTCAGTTTATGACCCAAGTATCATTCATGAACCTGGAAAAGGTTGATGATCTATCTAAGAGGTATGAAACAAATTTTGGCTAGATGATGGCCTTAGCAAAAAAGCATGAAGAGGTGGTGGTTCATAACCACACATTGGAGGAAGAGATTGCTAAGTTGAAAGAGGAATTAGTGGAAAGTAAGAAATAAAAGACTCCAGTCCCTTAGGAAATACCAAAAAGTGAAACAAATGCTGCCACAGAGGCAAAAGAAGACTCAGCAATGGCTGAAGGCCAGTCCAAGAAATTGTCATAGGGACAGAACATAAATGTCATGTCTATCATATTGCCCATACTTCAACATCAAATTGATGTTTTGAAATAGAAGACTGACATAGTGTATACACTGTATGGCTCATTGCAAGAAGCATCAAAGGTAGTTGTTGAAGCTATGACATTCTTGGAGCCCACATTTAAAACTTGGTCAAGAAGAGATAGGTTGATGGACAAATTGAAAGCAACCATGTTATACAGTGATGATTTTCTTGATAAAATCATAGACACCATCAAAATGATCAATGAGGTAAATAATACATGTGGTTTCTTCAATGGAAAGGCTAATTTGATAAATAGCAAATTTCAACTATTCGGTGACTAGTGCCATGCCCTGATCCCAAAAATATATGATGAAGCTGGCATTCTAAACCCACAATCTGATTGGACAGATGGATTTGATGGGATATTTAAACATGAGGAAATGAAGTAACACCTAGAGAAGGATGTAAATGCTAAATATTGTAATGAAATGATTTACAACCTTTTCAAGGTTGAGAGAGATATGTCCAAGTTCGTCTCAGAGGCAAGAACAACCATTGATGCCAGGTGGACAGAGGCTATTGCCAAACTGGAATAGGTAAAGAATTTTGATTGGCCCACCACCAAGGAGGTAAATAGGTGGGAAGTGAAGCTAAAAGGATGAAGAGGATACTGTCAAACTGCATCAACAAACCTTGTTCAGACTTTGCCAACTTCTGCTACCCATTTTCTGTTGCAACTTTTGTTTTATGTTAACTGAAAATTTTGTTGTGTAAAATATTTTGTAAATATTTCCCATGTAGTCTGTATCTTTTTGCATCCTTAATTATAAAAGGATTCCAAGACTACTGGGAAAAGGTTATCCCATTTTCATTTGCAAGTACAAGTTTGAATGTAAAAACTCTGGTTCAAGAACAATATATTATTAGGGTTCTAAAATTACTGTTGAATGTATTAGAAATTCTGATTATGAATACAAAGTGAAATCCATCAATAGTTTCTGAAACACATGATGAGTATTTTTTCTTCATTGTGGTTTTCTGAATTTTATGTAAATTGAATGCTCAAGGAATGTTCAATTTATACATCTGTTACGTAGATTTTGAAATAGTTTTAGGGTTCTTTCAAGGAAAGATTAAAATTACCTTAGGATTATTCTCAGTAAGATTCAGGGTTTATAATGAATTTGATGAATCAATTTGTTATGTGTGTGAGAATAGATATATAAGGTGTATCTATATTTATGTTAGATTTTGGAGTTGTTTTAAATTCCTGTTCATGAGAAAAAGGGTTAAAGCTATACAATAGTGACTCCATACCCTAGGATTAAGCACTGGTCCATTTTCCATTGAATTAGGTGACTCTCACTAGAAAAATTGATCTTTACTTTTATGTTTGGTATGTTCAATAAAAATTACAGTGGTCAACCCCTGTAATTCCCTGGAATAATTTAGTGATTTGATTGTTCTGAGTTAGAAGGGTAATCCTGCTCGAGTCTATGGAGCTCAAAGTGTAGAGGGTTTAAAAACCCTGTTTCTATCATTCAGTATCTTGCTTGTTCAGTGTCTGGGATAAATAGAGAAAGCTCTTTGAGAGTATTTGTGTATCAGCAAGAAAAGGAACTAATAGAGTCTACATTCAAATCTTCTTTGAGAATAAGTAAATCAAGTCATAAACACACTATGAGAAAAGATAGTGAAAGTGGAAGTGAAGAAGAAGATCTTGATGAAATTGAAGCACTTATGACTAGAAGAATGCAAGGAGGAAAAGGTAAATACAAAGGTAAATTACCACTTGTATGTTTTAATTCTAAAGAGATTGGAAATTTTTCTGCAAGATGTCCTAATAGAAGAAAAGATGACAGAAGTAATGATAGATCATTTGAAAAGAAGTTTGATAGAGGTGATAACCAAGATTACAGAAGTAACTGACAATTAGAAAGAAGAGATACTCGTGACTACAAGGACAAAGGAAAGAAGGATAGTTACCTAGCTACATGCAAAGATGAAGATATTGACACCAAATCTGATGAAGACATCGATATGGTGTTTGTGGCAGTAAAAGATGATTCAGATGAAGATGAAAGGTATGTAAAAACTGTACTCATATCTAAAGTTATCAAGAATGATATCTGGATCATAGATAGTGGCTGCACTCAACACATGACTAGTGACATAGAAAATTTTAATACTTTTGAGTATTATAATGGTGGTACAGTAAGAATGCGTAATGACACACCTTGTCCAGTTGAAGGTAAAGGAACTATAATGTTGAATAACTTGATAAAATGTGAAAATGCTTATTGGGTGAAAGGATTGAATTATAATCTATTGAGTGTTTCTTGGCTGAATAATTTAGGTCACCGAGTAGCATTTGAGAATAAAAAGGCAAATATCTTCAATGAATTGGGAAGATTGATCATAACTCATGAGCAGACCAAAGGTAACTTATTCTATCTGAATGATACTGACATCACTTTCTTAATGGCTAGAAATGAAGACATATGGTTGTGGCATAAGTGATTGTGTCATGTAAATTTTGACAACATGATAAAGTTAAGAAAAAAGAGAAATGTAAGAGTCTTATCAAGCATGTCAAAGCCAGACAATATCATGTGTAAAAGTTGTCAAAAAGGTAATGAGACAAAGTCTAGTTTCAAAATAAAAACCCATACATCTGATGCTATTCTAGAATTAATCCATACTGATCTATGTGGACCCATGAGGACAAAGAGTTACTATGCTGATAGATATTTCATTATCTTTGTTGATGATTACTCTAGAATGATGACATATATGTTTATAAAAGATAAATCATAAGTATTCAAGATGTTTAAATGGTACAAAGCAATAGTAGAAAAACAAAGTGGTAAGGAATTGAAATTCTTAAGATCAAATAGAGGAGGGCAATTTATTTTAGATGAATTCACTAACTTTTACAATGAGCATGGAATCAAAAGATAGGTCTTTACACCGAGAACACCACATCAAAATGGAATTTCTGAAAGAAGGAACACATCCATTGTTGATTGTGCATGGAAACTGATGATAGAGAAAGGAAACACCTAAATCTTCTTGAGGGAAGCTATCAGTACTACTGTTTACACATTGAACATAGTACAATTGAAGAAAGACACCAAGAAGACACCCTATGAGCTATGGTATGGTTACACACCTAATGTAAGTTACTTCAAGATCTTTGGTATTCAATGTTATATCTTAAAAGATGATAGAAATGGAAAGCTTGATACCAAAAGTGATGAAGGTATCTTTCTAGGATATTCCACCAAGAGAAAGGCTTATAAATGTCTGAATAAAACCTCTAACAAAATTGTTGAAAGTGCAAATGTAAACATAGATGAATTTGCAGAGAAGAATGAAAAGGAAAGCATAAAAGAACTAGAGGACTACTGAACCACCTCACAATAGTTGCTTGGTAATCATGCCCAAAGCCTCTCTTAAGAATAATGTATTCAATCTAAGGATCACTTCTCCCACCATGAGGTGCATTTAGTTTGTCAACCCAGGGATGTATTCTTGAAATGGTACAACATAGTATGTGCACTAAGTTCCTTAAGGAGCCATTCTACCTATGCTGCGGGAAAGTAAAATACATGAAAGGAATCTACACTAGGGTTGCAAGAAGAAAAACACACTTATTCCTTACTAATATGAATTCTACAACTTGAAAACTTCTACTTAAATCTATTATTTTAACCTAGAGCATTCACTATAGCTATCCTTGCAGGTGCTGCAGGAAGAAACTGCAATCTTATATCTAGAATACTAGAAATGCAAAAAGTAAATCTATCCTACTTCTACTCTAATCCACCTACCAAGTGGGCCCTCTTGATTGGCTTCTGCTAATCTATGAACACAGAATATAGACCAAGATTTATTTCATTATCTTTCAAAACTGATTACATGAGAATACAACATGAAACTAAAAATGAACTTGTTGTGCAAGATACAATCAGAACATTGTATTCCCTTCAAAAATTTGAACTTACAAACAACCAGTCTCCTCCCTATAAATAGAGGATTGACTTCTTTATTCCAAAATAGAAAGAGAACTAACTAACTAAAACTGTGCCAAAGAAAGAGAATAGGAAGCGCAATGGCCTACGATGTGCACAATGAAGTCTGGGTGATCAAGTCAACATGCTGGTAATATAGAGGGAATATAACAGAGCTACATTTATGCATTTATGAAACAATGGTTCTTGATTTGTGGTAGTCATATCTTCTAATCTCATGATGGCTTATCCGCATGAAGCTGGTCTTTACGTCCTCCTTCAATGTTGTCGACCACTCCCAGTGACTCCTACTTCCTAGCAAGATTAGTTAATATGCAAAATATATTCATGCAAGCAACTTTTTAAATTAATCCAAATGTTAGAACACACATTCATATTATTATATGAAATACTACAACATATATATAATATTGGCGTAATATGACATATCTATTCCACCCATGGCTTAATGGTTCTTTTTTGTACTTAACAAAAGTTCAACTAACTTAAAAGTTCACAACTGTTATGATAATACTTAAAAATAGAGTGCAAGGATTAATATAATAAAGACAGTAAAACAGGCTCATCATTTGCCCCTTGGCAAGATGAATGCTTGTCCTCAAGCATTATATCTTCTTATATTTTCTCTAAAATATCCAACCTTTGTTCTTTCTCTCCTTTGGCTTTTAAAGGTGTAATAGAACCCCCTTGTTCTCTCCTAGACACCCACTCTATGATCTTCTTGAAGTCAGTCTAGTCTATAAGTGTTGATGTCATACAGGGGCTAGAGGAGCATCGGTGGCTACATGGTGAGTGGACAATAGAGTTCCTGTCTAGTTTTCCTTCCTAGTTGTATGTATTTTGGCACTCTTTGGATAGCTACTTGGAGGTTGATAGGACTGTGTGGTTCTGATCTCTTCAATATCTTGGATAACCTACCCCATCTGCTTCTAGCTCCGTTGAGGGCTCTCTGAAAGACAAAGTAAGATAAACCATCATACTTTGCATAAACCTCTATTCTAATCCAAAACAATTTGTCCCTTATTTCTTTCTTAATTTTTCCATAAGTCAAATTGAGCCAATCTCTGAAGAGTGTAGCTGGCTTGCTGCTCTCTACTCTTAATGGTAATGGCTCTGTTTTCTCCTGTTCCCTATAATTTTCCAACTGTCTATCATAATTATCTTCATTGTGCATCTAGGACATCAATGCCCTTACGTGGATATCCCCTATGTAGATTAGAGGATTCCACTCAGTCTCAGCTGGGATAATGAAGTTATGCATGTATAGTTCATAGAGTAGATTTTGTTGCCATGAGGGAAGAGTCTGATAAAGACCATAAAATTCTTGGGCTGACTTGAACTCAGAATCAATATCTTTGATGGTCATCATTAGCTGGAACAAGAGGAAGTGTTCCTTCAAACAGATAGTATAGACCCTAGGAGGTGGCCTAAATGTAATGATCTGATCAGCCAATTTGAGGGCATGATCCATTTTTTATTTTTATTTTGCCAGTTGTTCTTTCAATTCTACAATTTCTTCCTCTTTCTCTATTATGACCTTCTTTAGTTTCTTCTTTTCTTCTCTCCATAGAGTTGTTGTTAACACATATTTATTATGCAATCCAAAGAGAAGCGATTGCAATGTGATCGAGCTACAATATTTTGCCTGATTTCTTTGCCTTCTCTATTCCTTCCAAGACTTCTCTAAGAAACTTACTAAGCAAGTTCTTTTGTAGGGCACTAAGGCAGTTTCTACATAGGCTGACTGATGGATTACTGAGGCATTTTCCTCATTAATGACTCGAATGTCCTGATGGATTTCCTGGGAACTATTTTGAAAAACACCAGGTTCAGCTTCATAAGTTTTTGTGGAGTGCGGAGGAAAGTCTGGAGCTATAGACTGATTTGGGGAATTGTCTGGAATTATTTGCACATTGGGTTGTTCATTAGATTGCACTGGAGAAGTGGGTTGGCTTATGGAGGATGCCCTAGGGAGCTGTCCTCTCATTCTAGGACTCCTTCACATAGGGTGATAAGGCCAAATTATTGCCTTTGTTTTCTATAATTTTAATACTCTGTTCTAGTTTTTGTCAAAACATTTGAGAGTCTAACTAGTCAAAAACTTGTGATAAAGTCCAGAAAGAACTGATAAACCATGGGTAGATGTTTATGACATATTTTTCTAATATTATACATATAGTGTAGTATTTCATAAAACCATCAGAATCTATGTTCTAATATCTGGATATTAAATTTGATTAAGCTTGTTGCATGAATATTTCCACATCATAACTAACTTGACAAGAGAGAAAGTGGCCGGAGAGTGGTCAACAACATTCAAGGAGGACTGATGAGGACCAGCTACAGTGGAGTGATCATTACAGAACCAGGAAACATGGCTGCTACAATGGAGCCATTATTCATGGACACAGGGATGTAGTGTGTCTATATTCCTTTGCATTTCATTATGTTGACCCGATCACCCGAGCTTTACTATCCACACCACGGGCTGTTGCATTTCCATCTTCTTCTCCGACATGTTTTCAGCAAGATAGTTTCTTTTCTATTTTTGTAATAAGTGTTTGATCCTCTATATATAGGGATTGGACCGATAGTTTGAGGTTAGCGAGGAAAAAGAAAAGACAGAAGTTTTTGAAAGAAAACTGTTGTATCTTGTAGCAATCTATTTCAAGTTCCATGTCTTGTTTTTATATAATGAGTTTTTGAAATGCAATGAAGTAATTATTGGTTTACATTCTGTGTTCATAATTTATCAAAAAATGACCAAGAGGGCCCACTTGGGAGGTGGAATATGTTAGAATAGAGTAGATTTCATTTCCATCATTTCTAGTATTTCAGATGGAAGTTACAATTTCTTCCTGTAGCATCGTAACTTGTGAGTGTTCCTGCAGCATCTGCAAGAATATTTATAGTGGATGTTTTAGGTTGAAATCATAGGTTTTAGTAGAGTTATAATTTATAGCATTCATTCTAGTAAGAAGATAAATGTATTCTTTTCCTGCAGCACTAGTGTAGGTTTCTTTTATGCATTTTAACCTTCCTGTAGCATAAGCAGAATGACTCCTTAAGGAACCTAGTGCACATATCATGCCGACCATTTCAAGTATATGTCCCTGGGTTGACAAGTTAAATGCACCTCATAATAGGAAAATTAGTCCTTAGATTGAATGAACCATTCCTAAGAAAGGCCTTGAGCATGATTATTATACACCTATTGTGAGGCGGTTCATTTTTTGCACCGTTGCCGGCGATGGTGTCAAGCTAGGAACATTTTTGAGTCATTTTTCATTCCTAGATTAGTTTTTTTATCTCTAAAAATTGCTTCACAAGTGTGAAGAGTTTAATTGCATGCATCAAAGAGAAAGGCGACAAGATGAATATGGCAGATTTCTCCTAGCAAATCCTGCTAATTTGAACGAGGAAGTTGAAGAAGTTGAGTTACCCTTTGAGGACGCAAACCCTATTTTTCCTACAGCATCTTCCTCGAAAGTAGAACCATTTGATGTAAGTGGCTTTCAACCTTTTGAAGAAATCTTGGCCAGCTTTCTAGATAATTCTGGCCCAAATCCACCTAACATTAACAATCTAGTAGCCAATGCTCCTTTCTAGCAGCAACCCCATAATCAAATACCTCCAGTAATGGCACATCCTACTTCCCCATTTCCTCTCCCAAGCCTTATAAACAATGCTAATCTCAAGAATATACCCATAACTGCTCTTCCAAAGTTTTATGGTCTTATAATTGAGGATCCTGACACTTTCTTGTTTGAGTTTGACATATTGTGTCAAAGTTTTGACTATAATACTGATGCCCATAAGCTTAAATTATTTCCTGCAACACTGAAAGAGTCAACATTACGATGGTTCATGGGCTTAGGAGCCAATGCAATAGGTACCTGGGATGAGATGCAGATATTGTTTCTATAGAAATATAAAGATTATTGCAAAGGCAGTGACCCAAAAGGAAGATGAAACATTGGAGGACTATGTTTCACATTTTTTGTACACAATGCAGAAGTATCCCCAGCATGTACTGGCAGAGGATTCACAAAAATTAGTCTTCTTGAGAGGGGTAAATGACAACTATCTAGAGGCATTAGACTTGATGGCTGGTGGAGACATATCCCAATCCTCTTGGGATGACCTCAAGAAAATGTGTCAAAACTACTCAAGGTCAACTGTGAAGAAAGGCAAAGGATACCGGTCCACAATCACAAAAGGGATTAGTTCAAGCATTTCAAAGTTGGAGATATCTAATTTGCTTGTGGATTTCAAGTAGGATATTATAAATGATGTAGCTACACATCTTGACACAATGACTGCCAAGAAGAAGCATGTAGAAGTTGAATCACAATTGGCTGAGTATTGTCCACATTCCCGCAAATAGAAGCAATACTGTGGATGTAAGCTGGTAGCCAACCTGGAAAACTAACATTTGCCAACTGACTACATGGAGATAGAAGGAGACAATGATCAAGTATTCTTCATTGCTCAATGTCAACCATGGGCTTCATGACAAGGTATGCCACAAGATCCTCTACAATTTTCAAATTTTAACAATAATTAGTGGCAAAACCAAAATTATCAGAACACTTCTCAGTACTCTCAACCCCAATGGAAAAACCTGCAAAATAACCAATGGCCTAACTAGAAAAATAACCAATGGCCTAACCAACAAAATAACCAATGGCGAAACCCACAGAGTAACCAATGGCCTAATCAATAGAATAACCAATGGCCAAACCAGCAAAATAATCAGTGGCCTAATCAACAGAATCAATGGCAACCACTACAAGGAAATTGGCAGCAAACTAATCAATGGAGGGGGCCTCCATAGTGGCCTAACCAAAATTCTAGTAGTCCACAATTACCACCTCTAGTACAACCACCTACAATAATGCCACCTCCTGCAACAACTAATGCTAATCCAAAGCCAACCCAATTGCATGCTCAACCACAGCCAAATCCAAACAACAAACAACAGTAGCAGTAAACATACACTACTGACACTTAGCAGTGCCCTACTTACTCATTAGGGATAGCTAATATCCATTTGAGGTCTGGTACCACCCTGCCTACACCTAAATATCCTATAATTATGGAAGTTGCAGACACTCCTACAACACTTCTTCCAAAAGCCACATTGCCAAATACCAGCCAACCGACTGTTATACCCAATAGAACTACTATCCACACTTGAAATCCACCCTTTCCACAGAGGATAAATAAAGAAAAACCTAAACCCCAAGAGGAAGAAGCATTTGATATTATTGACCAGCTGAAAAATATGAATATTCAAATCCCACTGTTCCAAGCTATCAAAGATATACCTATTTATGGAAAAGCTATTAAGGAAGCATGCCTTAAGAAGCTAGGGTGGAAGAAGAAAGACCCTTAGATAGTACATGTTCTAGGTCAATTAGCAGATATCATTTTAGGAAAGGTGGTAATACCCAAGTATTCAGATCCTGGCAGTCCAGTAGTCGACCTGATAATAAATGGATAGACTGTGAAAAATGCTCTAGTTGATTTGGGAGCAGCAATAAATGTTATGACTAAAGATACAATACATAAGCTAAGCATAGAAGGCTTAAGAACAACAACCACAGTGTTACAACTTGCTGATAGTTCAATTGTTACTCCAGAGGGCCTCATAGAAGATGTGATAGTAACCTTAGATTCATGGGAGTATCTTGTTGATTTTCTCATCCTATCACCTAAAGTAAACTTTTCTAGCTATCCTGTAATCTTGGGAAGACCTTGGTTAGCCACCACTGATGCCAAAATTAATTTTAGATCAGGCAGTATGACAATTTCAAATGGTCAAGCCATAAGGAAGCTAGCCCTATATCCTCCTGCCCAACCCTAGCCAGACTTGAGAGAACCTATTTGGCTAGACTTAGGAGACAAGGAGGAAGAGCTTAATTCAGTAGCCCAGCTCATGATGTTGCATAGGCAATATTTTTTAAAGATGCAAGAGGAAGATGATGTGATACAAATCATTCTAACCAATGAATGTATTGTGGCTAAAGATGTTTCAGAAAGTTATGTTTTATAGCTATGTACCTATGAGGATTGTATGCCTCTAGCAAACCTTGAAATGATTGATCAATTACTAACAAGTGAAATAGTTAGAAGTCCGGTACCTGAAGTGTTAATGACAGAGCTAACAATAGTAGAGCTGTCCTCTAGACAAATCCTGCATGTCAATAACAAGTTGTCCCGATCACAGTTGGCATTGTTAACAAAGCTCCTTAGTTAGCATGAAAAATCCTTTGCATGGGATTATGGAGATATGGAGGGACTCAATCCAAAAATATGCACCCACAAAATCTACATAAGTGATGAAAGTTTGCCACTTCATTAACCACAGAGGAGAATAAATCCAGCACTGAGAGAAATAGTTAAAATACAGTTGTAGAAGTTGTTGGATGCTGGATTCATCTACACAATCTCTGACAACAAGTGGGTATCACCATTGGTAATTGTACCTAAGAAAGAAGGTAAGTGGTATATATGTGTGGATTACAGAGAATTAAATAATGCTACAAAGAAGGACCACTTCCCTTTACCTTTTATCGACCAGGTCTTGGATAATTTGGTTGGAAAGAAATATTTCTCCTTTCTGGATGGATATAGTGGTTACAATCAGATAAGCATTGCCCCCAAAGATCAAGAAAAGACCACGTTCACATGTCCTTGGGGCACATATGCCAATTCAGTATTACCATTTGGATTATGCAATGCCCTTGCTACATTTTAGAGAGCTGTGCTCAGCATCTTTGCTGATATATCCCATGATTGCATGGAAATCTACATGGACAACTTCACTACATTCGGTGTCACATTTGAGGAAGCTCTGAAGAACTTGGAGAAAGTGCTAATCAGATGCAAGGAACATAACCTGTCTCTCAACAGTGAAAAGTTCTTTCTGATGATGCAGGAAGGAGTGGTGTTGGGACATTTTATCTCCAAAGCTGGAATCCAGGTAGATCCTATGAAGATAGAGGTAATTCTCACACTCCCTGTTCCTACTAAGCAAAAAAAGTCAGATATTTCCTAGGTCACACTGGCTATTATAGGAGGTTTATCCATAACTTTAGTCAAATAGCTAGTCCTCTTTATAACTTACTTACCAAAGAAGCTGAATTTGCTTGGACAAAAGAATGTGACGAGTCCTTCCTGCAGCTCAAGTCACTTTTGACAACTGCACTAGTACTTAGGGGTCCTGACTAGACATTTTCATTTCACATACATACAGATGCTTCAGACTATGTTGTAGGTGTTGTCTTAGGACAGAAGACTAAAAACCTTGAAAATGCAATCTATTATATCAGTAAGATTCTACATGGACCAAAGTTAAACTATACAGTGACTGAGAAAGAATTGTTAGCTGTAGTTTATGCTCTGAACAAATTCTACCATTATGTGACTGGTTATCCTATCTATGTTCATACTGACCATGCAAAAATTAAGTACCTCATGAACAAACCTACCATAACAGGTAGGTTAGCAAGATGGCTCCTTCTTTTGTAGGAATTTGATATAACAATCATTGACAAGCCAGGGAAAGCAAAGATGGTGGCAGATAATCTATCCAGACTTCATCATACTAAAGAAGATACTACTTTTATAGATGATACATTTCCAGATGAATAGTTGTTTCATATTGCTATCCAGAATCCATGGTATGCAGATATAGCTAATTACCTAGCAGCTAATAAAATGCCAACACATTTCTCTTATAAGGAAAAGAAGTTGCTTGTGGAGAAAAGCTTTCATTTCTCTTGGATTAAACCCACAGGTGGTGGTAACACCATTTGATAAATGGGGCATGGTCTTTATTGGTCCAATAGATCCTCCATCTAATGGGAAGTCATACATTCTAGTGTGCATAGATTACCTGACCAAATGGGTCGAAGTCAGAGCAATGAAGCATGCAAGAGATCATAAAGTTGCTGAATTTATGTATGAAGAAATTTTTACTAGATATGGCATGCCAAGAGAGCTTGTTATTGATCAAGGTACCCAATTCACCTCCAATATGATAACAGAGCTCATGAAGGAATATAATATCAGACATAAAAAATCAAGCCCCTATCACCCTCAAGCCAATGGACAAGTAGAAGTTACAAATCGGGAAATAGAAGCAATTTTAACAAAGAAAGTTCATTTGCATCATCGAGAATGGAGAAACAGACTATCAGAAGCCATCTGGGAATATAGAACAACACCACTGGGTTCACTCCATTTGAACTGTTATATGGAAAAATAGCAATGCTATTGATTGAGTTTGAACGCAAAATATTAAGAACAACGCTGGAGTTAAACATTGATCTTCCTGCAACACAGAAAGAGTGATTGCTGCATCTCAACTCTTTGGATGAAATGCGCAAGTCTACCCTGTAGCGCACATAAATTTTCCAAAAGAAAAGAAAATAGTGGCATGACTCCCATATCAAGAGTAAGAAATTCAAAGTTGGAGATTGGGCATTGTTATATGATTCCAGATTCCAGGAGATACCAGGCAAGCTGCAGACATGATGGCTGGGTCCATATGAAATAAGCCATGTATTTACAAATGGAGTATTCTAGTTGACCACAATCAATCCTATCCGCTTCAAGCTACTAGTCAATGGCCATAGACTAAAATTGTATCACCAGCCACAGATGAAAGAAGACTTCTTGCAACAATTCAACCAGCTAGTTTTAAAGGATCATCAGGTAACACTTCCTACAGCAGAGGGTGTCAACCTTCTTCCTGCAGCACTTCAATAAGAATTCCTTCAAAGCATGACCATAATAAAAACTTTATGTTTACATAAAGTTCAAATTCTCCATTCACTTTCTATATTCTTCTTTTTCACCCCATTTCATTTCCTAATCTTTCATCCACCCACCTTCAACGTCATCATGTTTCCATGCTTTCAATAAAGAGATAGTGCATTGATGCATGTGACTGCCGACACTTTCATTCCACTCTCGCCAATCATTCTTGACATGTGTGATGATCAATTAATAGGTATGAGCTTTTCAAATTTATTTTCATTTTTAGCGCATAGATTTAGTTGGTTATATCGAATACTGCAATAAATGTATCGTTGCTACCTTAATCTAGTTCTGTAACTTCTACCAAGTCAGACAAGTGAGGACACTTGTCCATATTTTTTAGGGGGCAGGGAAGTGTTCCAATTTCTAAAAATGTCATTTCTATTTACTCATTAAAAGATCCCCAAATCTGTACTTCAGCATTGTCTTAATTAAAAACTAGCTGCCGCATCACACAAGTGTCAAATGTCGTACCTTTATTCTGAATAAACCCCTAACTGTCAGACTAGATGTGACCCAGTATTAAAACTGTGACATAACTCTCACTCTCGCATGGACATCTATGATTCATTCTGTTAAAATAAATTATTATTGTTCATATCAAGAATACCAGAAGAATGTGAAAGAGGGTCTGTGGGTTTACAAGAAGTAGTCTGAAACTCAAAAGAGAAGAAGGTAATTATAAAAAATAGAGGTTAAATAGAGCAGAGGATTGAATTTGGTAAAATGGGAGGCCAATTGCAGTGGCATGAACCAGTGATTCATGGTATTCTACTATCTGATGTTGAGGCAGTGAGAAGATTTAATGCCTGCAGATGGCTAGGGTATTTCTTAAAATTGACGGAGTTTGACGAGGAAGAAGCATCAGAATTTGCAAACACATTTGATGAGGGCCACGTGACGGTATGGGGGTTTCCAGTTGTTGCAATAGAGGAGAAAATAGTGGAAGTGATTGGTTTTCCAGTAGTAGGGGAACATTATCCCAATGCCCATGATGCCAGGTCAGCCAGGGCTCAATTCACCCTACCAGGAGACCCTCCATTGGAAATCACTAAGCAGGGATGCAAAAGGATGTCCATTCCTCCACCATACCAGGAGTTGGCTATGCACATTATAAGGTATTTCACCTATGAAGGGTGATTCTCTAATTTACATGCACATCATTTTAAGCTGCTTAGTTATGTACAACATAATATCCCAATGAATGCACCCAATTTTCTGTTTAATATGTTGTGCATTAGTGCCTAAGAAACCCAGAAAGGGAAAGACAACTTTGTTACTCACCATGCCCTGATTAAGTTACTCATAGAAAGATCTCTTAGGGATGCCTCCCCTATGACATGGGAAGAGTTCGTCCATCATAAAACCCTTCAGCCTCAAATTTCCCCTAATGTGCAAATTAACCAAGATAATGCAGTTTCCCCTGACCCAGTTGCCGAGCAAAATAACCAAGGGGCAGAAACCAAAAATTTATAAGAAAATGTGCCTTTAACCACTCACATGAGAAATATACCTACTACCTCCCAAACCAAAGGAAAATGGAAGTTAGCAGGAGAAACTTCGGTTCCTGCAGCTAAACCGTAAAACCCTCAAGTCTCAAGAAAGAAGAGAATGAAGTCAGTTCCTGCAGCCACTACTCCTACAGTAGAGACAACAAAAAGGGTTAGTAAGAAAAAGGCTATAGAAGTTGAGGAAATCCCTGTAAGAAGAATTCCTAGGATGAGAGGGTAGATTCCTAAAGTGCCCACCAAAATCCAGCCCTCTTCCTCCAAACAATGTGAGGAGGAAACTCTTATCCATATTATTCTGGATGATTCTCCCAGTTAGTGTAAGATTCCTGACATTCCTCAAAATATGGAAGAGGAGTGTGAAGATGAGCCAAATGTATTTCAAAATGACCCAGGATTCATTCATCAGGATGTTCCAACTCATGAAGAAGAAACCCCTACAACTCACCAGCTACCTTGCACAAGAAATGTTTTAGTTTCCTATAAGCGAACTTGGTTAATAAAATTCTTAGAGCAGTTATGGAAAGAACAAAGGAAGAAGAATAACCAAGATGAAAACAGTGGTCTGATTAATTTACAAATGCTTCTTTTCTAGTTATATAGTAAACAAATGTTGACAACCACTCTAAATGGAGAAGAGAAAAAGAAATTGCAGAAAGTAATAGCAGAACAGGAAAAGAAGATTGCAGAATTGAAAGATCGGTTGGCAAAATAGAAGCAGAGAATGGACCATGCTCTTGAACTAACTGACCAGGTAAATTATTGTAGACCTCCACCTAGGGTCTATACTATCTATCTCAAGGAAAAATTCCTTCTATTTCAGTTGATGATGACCCTCAAGGATATAAATGCAGAGTTCAAATCAGCCTAGGAATTCTATGGTTTATACCAGACACTTCCATCTTGGCAACAAAACCTACTATGTGAGTTGTATGTGCATAATTTCATCATCCCTACAGAGACTGAATGGAATCCCCTACCTTACATAGGGGATATACACCTAAGGGCCCTGATTTCATGGATGCACAATGAGGCTAACTATGATAGGCAGTTGGGGTATTACAAAGATCTTGAGAAAAAAGAACCCCTACCATTAAGAGCAGAAAGTAGTCAACCAGAAGTATTCCTAAGGGATTGGTTCAGACTGACATATAGGAATGTTAAAAAGGGAATTAGAGATAAAAATTTTAAACTTAGAGTAGATGTGTATGCAGAATATGATAGCATGTTCTACTTTGTCTTCCAAAGAGCCTTAACCGATGCCAGAAGTAGATGGGGTAGATTATCAGAGGTATTTAAAAGATCAAAACCACATAGTCCCATTAACCTTGAAGCAACTATACACCAGGCACCAAAGTATATAGCGCTGGGTAGGAAAATAAAGAAGGAGCTCTGGTGTCCGCTCATAATGTAGCTGCCCATGCTCCTTTGGCCCTTGTATGACATCAATGCTACCAGACATGACAGGATGCAGAAAGATCACAGAAGGGAAGTTTGGGAAAGAATAAGAGGATTCTACTACTCCTTTAAGAGCCAGAGGTGAGGAAGAACTAAATTTGGTGACTATAGGTCAATTTCTAGAAGGTGCAATGCTTTAGGAAAAGAATTTGATTAACCAAGGGACAGATGATAAGGCCAAATTATTGCCTTTGTTTTGTATAATTTTAATACTCTGTTCTAGATTTTGTCAAAACATTTGAGAGTCTAACCAGTCAAAAACTTGTGATAAATTCCAGAAAGAACTGATAAACCATGGGTAGATGTTTGTGACATATTTTGCTAATATTATACATATAGTGTCGTATTTCATAAAACCATCAAAATCTATGTTCTAATATCTGGATATTTAATTTGATTAAGCTTGTTGCATGAATATTTTTGCATCATAACTAACTTGACAGGAGAGAAAGCGACTGGAGAGTGGTCGACAACATTCAAGGAGGACTGTTGAGGACCAGCTATAGCGGAGTGATCATTACAATACCAAGAAACATGGCTGCTACAATGGAGCCATTATTCCAGGACATGGGGATGTAGTGTGTCTATATTCCTCTGCACTTCATTATGTTGACCCGGTTGCCTGAGCTTTACTACCCACACCGCGGGCTGTTGCATTTCCATCTTCTTCTCTGACATGTTTTCAGTAAGATAGTTTCTTTTCTATTTTTTTAATAAGTGTTTGATCCTCTATATATAGGGATTGGACCGATAGTTTGAGGTTAGCGAGGAAAAAGAAAAGACAAAAGTTTTTGAAAGAAAACTGTTGTATCTTGCAGCAATCTATTTCAAGTTCCATGTCTTGTTTTTATGTAATGAGTTTTTGAAATGCAATGAAGTAATTCTTGGTTTACATTCTTTGTTCATAGTTTAGTAGAAACCGACCAAGGGGGCCCACTTGGGAAGTGAAATAGGTTAGAATAGAATAGTTTCATTTCCAGCATTTCCAATATTTCAGATAGAAGTTACAATTTCTTCCTGCAGCATCATAACTTGTGAGTGTTCTTGCAACATCTGCAAGAATAGTTATAATGGATGTTTTAGGTTGAAATCACAGGTTTTAGTAGAGTTTCAATTTATAGCATTCATTTTAGTAAGAAGATAAATGTATTCTTTTCCTATAGCACTAGTGTAGGTTTCTTTTATGCATTTTTACCTTCCTGCAGCATAAGCAAAATGACTCTATAAGGAACCTAGTGCACATATCGTGCTGACCATTTCAAGTATACGTCCTTAGGTTGACAAGTTAAATAAACCTCATAATGGGAAAAGTAGTCCTTAGATTTATTGAACCATTCATAAGAAAGGCCTTGAGCATGATTATTACACACCTATTGTGAGGCGATTCATAGGGTCTCCACAATTTCTATAGCCTTTTCTTTAGTAGTCTTCTTCATCTTCTTTGTTGTAGGAGTAGCTACTATAAGAACCGGCTTCCTTTTCTTCCCTTTCGAAGAAGTAGGGATTTGTGGTTTGGCTGCAGGAACTGAAGGTTCTTCCTCTAATTTTCATTTTCCTTTGGTTCAGGAAGAAGTAGGTACATTTCTCTCATGAGCAGGTAAGGGCACATTTCCTTGAAGATTTACGGTTTCTGTCCCTTGGGTATCTTTTTCAACGGTTGGGTCAGTTGGTATTACATTGATAAGTAGGAGATATTTTTCCACATCAAGTCAAATTGTGATATTGCTATCAGGATTCAACTGTGTAGTTTTTGAGTCAAACTCATTGACCCATAATTCATGAGTAGTGGTTCACATGAACTCATCTCTCATGAGAATGAATGGAACACTTAGCACTCATTG
>MU225940.1:1696542-1738399 GCA_018584345.1 Thuja plicata
GTTCACATGAACCCATCTCTCATGAGAATGAATGGAAAACTTAGCACTCATTGGATCTAGGTGATGCTCACAGAGGTGAAGCACCGGGACTTCCCAGGAGGTCACCCATCCCAGTACTACTCCAGCTTGAGCATGCTCAACTACGGAGTTTCCTCCATGGTTAAACCCACTCTACTTGCATCCTCATTTGCAAAACCTTCACCAGGTATTACATTATCATGCCCAATTTCTTCATTAGGGTTAACCTATGGTTGTAGGGTTTTACACTGCACAAACTCTGACCATGCCATGGGAGAGGCATCCTTAAGAGATCTTTTTATTAATAGTTTAATTAGGGCATGGTGGGTAATATAATTTGCATTCCCTTTATGGGTCTCTTCAGCACTAATGCATAGCATGTTATACAAAAAATTTGGAGCATTTACTGCTAGATTATGCCTCACATAACTCAGTAATTTGAAATGATGTGCATGTAAATAGGAAAATCTCCCTTCACATGTGAAATACCTAATAATATGCATGGCCAATTCATTATACAGTGGAGGGATAGACATTCTCTTGCAACCCTGTTTGGTAATCTCCAAAGGAGGATCACCTGGTAGGGTGAACTGAGCCCTTGCTGATCTAGCATCATGAACATTAGGGTAATGTTCTCCAACCATTGGTAATCTAGTAACTTCTGTAATCCACTCCTCTATCACAACCACTGCTAATCGCCACATAGTTTCCTGACCTTCTTCAAATGTATTCACAAATTCCACTGTTGAGTCCTCATCAAATTTTGTTAACCTTAGGAAATACCCTAACCAGCCGCATGCATTGAATCTTCTGACCGCTTCAACATCTAAGAGTAAAACACCATGTGCTACTAGCTCGTATCTCTGTAATTGGCATCCCATATATGCTTTTCTAATTTCAATCTTTCTTCTCAGTAGTAGGTAGATGCCTTATTCCTTATTTGAATTCCAAACTACAAGGACTATGAGCTTTCTCCTGAATTTCTCTATTTTTCTTGGCATGAACAATGGTGAAGAATTGAATCAGGAGAGATTATAATATTTACTATGGGTTTTCACTTAATTATAAGTCACATCAAGTCTGACAATCATGGAGGATTTAGGAATAAAAGTACAACAAGTGCAATATAACACTTAGAACTTTAATGAGGCAAGGCTAAGTACAGATTTGAAGTGACATAAAATATTTCAGGCGTAAATAGAAATGATAGTTTGGAATTAATACACTTCCCTCCCCCCTACTTAACATTGACAAGTGTCCACACTTGGCATACATGGCACAAGGGATGGAACTAGTGTAATACCATAATGATATATATATTGCAATACTAGATATAATTATCAAAATCTATGCGCTAAAAATGGAAAATTTTTGAAAAGTGAGTACCTGTCATTCAATCTTTGCACATGCCAAAAAGGTGGTGAGAGTGGTATGAAAGTGGTAGCAACTTACATTAGTAGACCCGGCTACTTATTGAAAGCTTTTAAATGAAAAATGATGATGACGTGGAAGGTGGGTGGGTGGTAGATTAAAGAAATGAGATGAGTTGGAAAGAAGAAATATAAAGTGAATGGAGGAATGTACTCCATGTAAACACAAAGCGTTTATTATGGACATGCTCAATGGATTTTTATTGAAGAGCTGTAGGAAGAAGGTTTGCACCCTCTGCTGCTGGAAGTGTTACCTTTTGCTCATTTAATTTTTGTTATTTAAATTGATGTAGGAAGTCTTCTTTTGTTTGGGGTTGGTGATATAACTTTAGTCGATGTCCATTGACTAGAAGCTTGAAGTGTATTGGATTAATTGTGGTTAATTGGATGGCTCCATTGGTGAAAACATGGCTTATTTCATATGGCCCCAGCCATCTTGTCTGCAACTTTCCTGGTATTTCCTTGAAGCTTGAATCATACAGCAATGCTCAGTCTCCAACTTGAAATTGTTTGCTCTTGATATGTGAGTCATGTCATTTCTTCCTTTGTTTCTGGACTAGTTTAGTTCTTTCCAGTGTAGATTTACGCATTTCATCCAGGGAATTGAGATGCAGTAATCATTCCTTCTGTGCTACAGGAAGATCAATATTTAACTACAGTGCTATCCTCAGTGTTTCACTAATACATTTGGTACCAAATTGCAACGGTAGTGCCGTTGCAGTTTTTCCGTCACAACCTTGTCATCGTCGCAATTGCGACAGTCTATCATCACAATTGTGACAACGACAAGGTTGTGACGAAAAAATTGCAATGGCACTGCCGTTGCAATTTGGTACCAAATGTATTAGTGTTTTGTGTTCAAATTCAACTGGTAGCATAGCTATTTTTCCATACAATAGTTCAAATGGAGTGAATCCTGTAGTGGTCTTCCAAGCTTTTCTATATTCCTAGATGGCTTCTGATAGTTGGCTGCTCCAGTCCTGGTGATGCAGATGAACTGTCTTTGTTAAGATGGTTTATATTTCCCAATTTGTAACTTCAGCCTGTCCATTGGCTTGAGGGTGATAAGGGCTGAAATTCCTATGTCTGATATTGTATTCTTTCATGAGCTCTATTATTAAATTGGAATTGAATTGGGAACCTTGGTTAGTTACAAGATCTCTCGGTACTCCATATCTTGTGAAAATCTCATCACACAAAAATTTTGCAACTTTATGGTCTCGGGCATGTTTCATAGATTTTACTTCGATCCATTTGGTCAAATATCGGTGCACACCAGGATGTAAGACTTCCCATTGGATGGAGGGTCTATTGGACCAATGAAGTCCATACCCAATTTATCAAATGGAGTGACCACCACTTGTGGATTTAATGGAATTTCATCATACTTAGTCGGTCGGCCCATTCTTTGACATTTGTCACACTTTCTTGTATAGATGGCTACATTCTTGTGAAGTGTAGGCCAATAATATTCAGTTGTTGAAATCTTTTGGGTTGTTCTTTTTGCTGCAAAGTGTCCCCCACATGGTTCATCATGACAGGCATGGAGAATGTCATATGTCTCATCTTCTCTCACATATCTACACATTACTTGATCAGGTCTAGTGTAAAATAGCATGTTATCAATCCAAGAGAAATTAAAACTTTTTTCAACTAGTAGTCTTCTTTCTTTGTAAGAAAAATGTGTTAGAACTTTGTTAGCTTCAAGGTAATTAGCTATGTTAGCATACCATGAAATTTGGAAAGAAATATGAAATAAATGCTCATCTGGAAATGCATCATCTATCAGAGTAGTATCTTGTTCTATATGGTGGATTCTTGATAGATAATCAACTACTACATTTGCCTTGCCAGGCTTGTCAACTATAGTAATGTCAAATTCCTGCAAAAGAAGAAGCCATCTTGCTAACCTGTCTGTGATAGTAGGTTGGTTCATGAAATATTTTATTGTTGCATGGTCAGTATGAACAAAAATAGGATAGCCAATTATGTAATGACAGAATTTATTCAAGGAATATACTATTGCTAGTAATTCTTTCTCTGTCAATGTGTAGTTTAACTCTGGTCCATGGAGGCTTTTGCTAATGTAGTAAATTGCATTTTCTAGGTTACTAGACTTTTGTCCTAGGACAACACCTATTATGTATTCTAAAGCATCTATGTGAATGTGAAATGGAAAAGTCCAATCAGGACCCCTAAGTATGGGTGCAGTGGTTAACAGTTTCTTAAGATGCAGGAAGGATTCATCACATTCTTTTGACCAGTTAAATTCAGCCTCTTTAGTAAGAAAAGTATACAGGGGACTAGTTATTTGACTAAAATTTTGGATAAACCTTCTATAGTATCCAACATGTCCTAGGAAAGACCTAACATCTTTCTTCTTTATAGGAATAGGCAATGTTAGAATTACCTCTATTTTTCGCAGGATCTACCTGGATTCCAGCTTCAAATATAAAATATCCCAGCACTATGCCCTCTTACATCATTATGAAAAAATTTTCACTATTGAAAGACAAATTGTGTTCCTGACATCTAATTAGCACTCTTTCCAAATTCTTCAGGGCTTCCTCAAAGGTGACTCCAAATGTAGTAAAGTCGTCCATATATATCTCCATACAATCATGTGTTATATCATCAAAAATACTGATTACAGCTCTCTAGAAAGTAGTTGGTGCATTGCATAGGCTAAATGGTAATACAGAATAGGCATGTGTACCTCAGGGGCATGTGAATGTAGTCTTCTCTTGATCTTTTGGAGCAATGTTGATCTAGTTGTAACCACTATATCCATCCAGAAAAGAGAAATATTTCTTATCAGCCAGAGTGTCCAGGACTTGATCAATAAAGGATAAAGGAAAATGATCCTTCTTTGTGGCATTATTCAACTCTCTATAATCCACACATATTTTCCATTTCCTCCTTTCTTAGGTATAATTACTAACGGTGATACCCACTTGCTATCAGAGATTGGATAGATGAAACCAACATCTAGTAATTTTTGTAATTCACTTTTGACTATCTCTCTCAATGCTGGATGTATCCTTCGTTGAGGCTGGCGTAGTGGTAAGCTGCCATCATTAATGTAGATCCTATGGGTATAGATCTTGGGTTTCAGTCCCAACATGTCTCCATAATTCCAACAAAAAAGGATTTCTCATGCTTACACAAGAGTTTAGTTAACAGTTCCATTTGTTGAGGTGGAAACTTTTTGTTTACATGGAGATTATGACCAGGGGAAATTTCCATAGCAGTTGTTAACTCTACCATTGACATCTCAGGTACTGGGTTTGTATCTATTTCACATGGTAACAATTGGCTAATTATTTTAGGGCTTGCTGGAAAGACACGGTCTTCATAGGTACATAGCTATAAAATAACACTTTCAAAAACATATTTTGATGCTATACACTCATTGGTAAGAATACTATGTATTACATCATCTTCCTCTTGCATTTTCATAAAAGACTGTCTATGCATCATCATAAGCTGAGCAACAGAATTGACCTCTTCTTCCTCATCTCCTAGTTTTGGCCAAATGGGATCCTTCAAATCTGGCTGAGGCTGGGTAGGAGGATAGAGTGCTATTTTCTTTATTGCCTTACCATTTGAAATTGTCATACCCCCTAATCTGCAATTTATTTTTGCATCAGTGGTGGCTAACCAAGGTCTCCCCAGGATGACTGGATAGCCAACAAAGTTTAATTTTGGTGATAAGATGAGAAAATCAGTAGGGTATTCCCATGAGTCTAGGGTAACTACCACATCTTCTAAAAGACCATCTGGAGTGACTGTTGAACTATCAGCAAGTTATAATATTGTTGGTATTGTTCTCAAGCCTTCTATAATTAGTCTGTTCATTGTATCTTTGGTCATCACATTAATGGCTGCCTCCAAATCAACTAAATCATTTTTAATAGATTTTCCATTAATTATCAAGTCAACTACTGGACTTCCAAGGTCTAAATACTTGGGTATAAATACCTTCCCCAACATGATATCCACAAGTTTCCCTATGACATGAACTATTTGAGGGTTTTTCTTCTTCCTCCCAGGATTTTTAAGGCATGCATCCTTAATTGCTTTCCCATAGATAGGAACATTTTTGATAGCTTGAAATAGAAGTGTTTGGATATGCATATTTTTTAGCTTCTCAAGAATATCAAAAGGCATTTCCTCTTAGGATATAGGTTTTTCTATTGTGAGCCTTTGTGGAAAAGGAGGTTCAACTGAGGTTTCATCATCAGTTTTGCTGGATTTTTGAGTTGATTGGGTGGTATTTTGCAATATAACCTTTGGAAGAGGTGCTGATGCTACAGGAGTGTCTATAACTTTTGTGATAATAGGATGTTTGGGTGTAGAAAGAGTAGTACCTGACCTTAGATATATGTTAGATATCTCTAGAGCATAAGCAGGATACTATTATGTATCAGTAGTACACATTGGCTGATGTTGTTGCTTGCTATTTGGATTTGGTTGTGGCTAAGTAGGAAATTGCATTTTCTTTGGATTGGGGCTAGCGACTGTAGGAGGTGTAATTATTATAGGAGGTGGCACTGGTGGTGGTAATTGTGGAAAAGAAGGATTTTCATTAGGCCACTATGGAGGTCCCCTTCATTGATTATTTTGCTGTGAATTCCCTTGCGGTGGTTGCCATTGGTTTTGCTGGTTAGGCCATTGGTTTTTCTGGCTAGGCCACTGGTTATTTTTCTAGTTAGGCCATTGTTTATTTTTCTAGTTAGGCCATTGGTTATTTTTTTGGTTAGGCCACTAGTTATTTTTCTGGTTAGGCCATTGGTTATTCCAAGTTGGCTGAGAGTAGTGAGGAATATTCTGATAACTTTGGTTTTGCCATTGACTATTGTAAGGATTTGAAAATTATAATGGGTCCTGAGGCATCCCTTGTCATGGTTCCCTTGGGTGACATTGAGCAACAAAGAACACTTGCTCATTATCTCCTTCTATTTTCATGTACTCAGTAGGCAAATGTTGATTTTCCAGATTCGCCACCAGCTTACACTCGCAATCTTTCTTTTGTTTCTGGCAATGAGGGCAATATTCAGCCAACTACAATTCAACATCTACATGTTTCTTCTTTAGATTCATGGTGGTGAGATATGTGGAAACATTATTAATGATGTCTTGCTTGAAATCTACTAGCAAGTTAGATATCTCCAACTTAGAAATGCCTGAACTGCTCCCTTTAATTGCTGTAGACTGATATCCTCTACTTTTCTTCCCAGTTGATCTGGAGTAGTTGAGACAAATTTTCTTGAGATCATCCCAAGAAGATTGGGATATGTCCCCACCAGCCATGAGTTCCAATTCTTCTAGACAGTTGTCATTCACTCCTCTCAAGAAGACTAGTTTCTGTGAATCCTCTACCAGAACATGTTGGGGATTCTTCTGCATGGTGTATAAAAAATGTGAAACATAGTCCTCCAAAGTTTCATCCTCCTTCTATGACATTATAAAATTTTTATCTCCCCTTGGGTCACTCCCCTTGCAATATTATTTGTATTTCTCTAGAAACAGGGTCTGCATCTCATCACATGTGCCTGCTGCATTTGCTTGTAATCTCATGAACCATCATAAGGCTGACTCTTTCAGTGTTGCTGGAAATAGCTTGAGTTCATGGGAATTAGTTTTATATTCAAATCTACAATAGAGGATGTCAAACTCAAACAAAAATGTGTTAGAATCTTCGGTTATCAGCCCATAAAATTTTGGAAGTGTAGCTGAGGGTATATTCTTAAGGTTTGCATTGTTTATAAAGCTTGGCAGAGGAAATGGAAAAGTAGGGTGTGCCATTACTGGAGGTATCAAGGGTGGTACTTTCTATTGGAAATGAATATTAGCCACAAGATTGTTATTAGCACATGATTTTGGGTCATAATTATAAAGAAAGCTGGCCAAGATTTCAGCAAAAGGCCAGAAATCACTTATATCAAAAGACCCTTCTCCAGCTGTAGATGTTGCAGGAAACTCAGGAATTGTGTCAACAAAAGGAAACTCAACTTCTTCAGCTTACTCATTCAAATTCATAGGTTCTCTTATAAGAAATCTTCCATATTTGTCTCTTCTTCTTCCCCTTCAATACATGCAAATGAATTCTTCAGACTAGTTAAGCAATTTTAGGACCACAAACCATTAAACTAACTAAAAGACTCAAAAGGTTTCTTAGCTTGACACCATCCCCGGCAATGACACCAAAAATGAACTTCCTCACAATAGGTACTTAGTAATCATTCCCAAAGCCTCTCTTAGGAATAATGTATTCAATCTAAGCATCACTTCTCCCACCATGAGGTGCATTTATTTTTTCAACCTAGGGATGTATACTTGAAATAGTATAGCAGAGTATGTGCACTAAGTTCCTTAAGGAGCCATTCTACCTATGCTACAGGAAAGTAAAATATATGAAAGGAATCTTTACTAGGGTTGTGGGAAGGGAAACACACTTAGTCCTTACTAAAATTAATTCTGCAACTTGCAAACTTCTACTTAAATCTATTCTTTCAACCTAGAGCATTCACTATAGCTATCCTTGTAGGTGTTGTAGGAACATTCACAAAGTGCAGTACTACAAGAATAAACTATAATCTTATATCTAGAATAGTGGAAATGTAGAAAGTAAATCTATTCTACTTCTGCTCTAATCCACCTACCAAGTGGGCCCCCTTGGTTGGCTTCTTCTAATCTATGAACACAGAATATGAACCAAGAGTTATTTCATTATCTTTCAAAATTGATTACATGAGAATTCGACATGAAACAAAAAATGAACTTGTTGTGCAAGATACAATCAGAACATTGTATTCCCTTCAAAAATCCAAACTTACAAACAAACAGTCTCCTCCCTATAAATACAGGATTGGCTTCTTTTTTCCAAAATAGAAAAGGAACTAACTAACTGAAACCGCACCAAAGAAAGAGAACAGGAAGCGCAACGGCCCACGACGTGTACAATGAAGTTTGGGCGATCAAGTCAACATGCTGGTAATACAAAGGGAATATAGCAGAGCTACATTTATGCATTTTTGAAACAGTGGCTCCTGATTTGTGGTAGCTGTGTCTTTTGATGTCATGATGGCTTATCCACACGAATCTTGTCTTTACATCCTCCCTCAATGCTGTCGACCACTCCCAGTGACTCCTACTTCCTAGCAAGATTAGTTAATATGCAAAAGATATTCATGCAAGAAGCTTATCAAATTAATCCAGATGTTAGAACACACATTTAGATTATTATATGAAATATGACAACATATATATAATATTGGCATAATATGACATATCTATTCCACCCATGGCTTAATGGTTCTTTTCTATACTTAACAAAAGTTCAACTGACTTAAAAGTTCACAACTATTCTGATAATACTTAAAAATAGAGTGCAAGGATTAATATAATAAAGATAGTAAAATAGGCTCATCAACTATAACATGTTTGTTTACAATTAAGAACCTGACACTCTACCCGAACAACAATGTATAGCTCCTGAGCAACAGAATATTGTAACCGAGCATCAGGCTGCAAATACCAAAAATTAGGATATTTCTCAAGATGATGTACCGAGCAATGGAGATCAGAATGAAGGAAAAAATGATGATCAAGATGATAGAAAAAGAATTGAACTTGCACTTGCCAAGTATGTTAGAAGGAACCATCCACAGAACTAGATCATATGAGACAAGAAGGTTGGTATGAGAACCCTAAGTAAGTCTCTAAACACAAGATGTCTAATTTGTGATTTTGAGCCAAAATCTGTCAATGCTATACTTGATAATGAAGAATGGATTAGTGCTATGAATGAAGAAATTGAGCAGATTGAGAAAAATAAGACATGGACACTTGTACCGAGACTAGATGACAAGAATGTCATCGGTACCAAATGGATATTTAGAAATAAGCTGAATGAGAATGGAGAAGTCACTACAAACAAAGCAAGACTAGTATGCAAGGGGTGTGCACAAGAAGAAGGGATTGACTGTGGAGAAACCTTTACACCCATTTCTAGGCTAGAAAGAGTGATAATATTACTTGCTTATGCTGCATTTAAAGGATTCAAGGTATACCAGATGGATGTCAAGTCTGCATTCCTAAATGGAATACTTGAGGAAGAGGTATACAATTAGAAACCAGAATGGTTTGTTGATCCAGACAAGAGGAACATGGTATGTAGACTACAAAAATCCTTGTAAGGATTGAAACAAGCACCGAGAGCCTGGTATGAAAGACTTCATTCCTATCTCATAAGTATTAGATTTGTAAGAACTAGTAAAAATAGTAATCTTTATTAAAAGGATGATACTGATGCAAACATTTTGATTACTGAAATATTTGTTGATGACATCATATTTGGAGGCAATGATATGTTATGCAAATCATTTAAAAATGAAATGAGAAAAGAGTTTGAGATGTCTATGTTTGGAGAGATCAATTTATTTCTTGGTCTACAGATCATGCAACAAGATGAAGGCATTTTCATTACACAATCCCAATACATCAAGGAAGTGCTGAAAATATTCAAGATGGAAGATTCCAAGCTAGTTGGAACACCGATGGCAACTCGATGTAAGCTGACAAAGGAGGAAAAGTCACCTAAGGTAAATCAAACTTTGTACAGATCAATGATTGGCAAACTCATGTATGTTGTACATATTAGACCAGATATTGCACATGTAGTAGGAATAGTTGCAAGAATTTTTGCTAATCCCATGGAATCAAATATTAATTCTGGGAAAAGAATCCTAAGATATCTAAAGAATACTGAGGACTATGGCTTATGGTATAGAAGAGAAACATTGATAACTGAAAGAGAAAAACTGGAGGAGCATTCTTTATGGGTGACAGACTTGTCACATGGATCAGCAAGAAGCAAGGATGCATCTCTCAGTCTACTATAGAAGTAGAGTATGTTGTTGCTGCTACAAATTGCTCAAATATTTCATGGATCAAATAGTTACTAGAAGGTATGAATATGAAAATTCTTTAACTAGTAGTTATCTATTGTGATAATACCAATGCAATTAAGATTTCCTAGAATCTAGTCATGCATGCTAAGACAAAGCATATTTCTATCAAGTATCATTATTTGAGAGAACAAGTTGAATAAAAGGAGGTGATACTTGAGTATGTGCAATCAAAAGAACAATTCACTGATATCTATTGGAGATTTGCTTCTATGTAAATAATTGATTGTATGTTTGTCATTGATGACAACATATAATATACAACAGTGTTCTAGATGCAATTATAATTATAGATGTTCTAGAGCTATTATTTTTCATTCCCATGGTATATACATGTTATAGATGCTATGTGCATTCATGCCGAGTCAGATATGAAGTTTCAGTTAATTTATGTTAATCAGTTATGATAGTTACAAAGATTGAAGGCTATCTATGAAGAGCCAATGTAATTACATTATTTCTTGAGTTGCGCCTATCTTTGGGATATGCATGTTTGTATTCATGTTTTTTTATGAGTTAAATATAATTATCTAAAGGCTCCAAACATGTTCTGTTAGAATTGTGAAGTTGGAGTTAATTTGGTAGAGCTGACTTTATGGAGCGTTGCGTCTATTCAATATGAGTTGCGTATTTCTAATCATGTTGCATGGATGATGTGGCTAACTAAAGAAGTATTAAAGGGAATCCTAGAGCCAGTGAAGATCACATCCTTTGGAGAAGATACTTATAGTAGTTCATTTTATGAACGCCAAGTGTGAATGAGAATAATAAAGACTAAAAAAGTACAGGAAAAAATGTTTGTTGTTTTGGGATAGTAGAGACATTTCATTCATTAAGAAAAGATCTATGTGAAGAAGAAGTGGAAGTATACAACACACTGGAACTGATCAAGATAGCAGGTCTACTCAAACAGTTCATCTAGCAGATATAGTGTATATTTTTTTCTACTGAAGGTTGCAGCCTTCATCATTTTAGCAGTGAACTTTTGGACAGCGAGTCCTCACCCCTAACATGGTTACTTGTAAAAGACTCCTAACAAGGTCCGACCTTTAACCAGGTCTCTGTACTTATTACATTGTAAAGAAAAACTCCTAACAGGGTTGCAAGATCTCTTAATAGGGATAATTATACTCAAGTATAGTTCTTTGTGGGTGCTAATTCCCACTGGGGTTTTTACCTATTTGGTTTCCCTGTAACCAAAATTGTTGTGTTCTTTATTGTGTTATCTAAATGTGCATTTGCTTTATGTTAATTGTATCTAAGCAAAGAAAAAAATTAAAGTAGTTGATAACTGATTCACCCCCCCCCTCTCAGTTATCCTTTGGGACTATTCTAAAAATTTGTATCAGAGCCAAGTTCCTTGGAGAGAAATCCTAATAGCTTAAGGTAGATCAGATGGCATACTTTAGGAAAGAGAGTCCTAAGTTTGATGGAGAAAACTATCTTGAATGGAAGAACAAAATGATAACACATGTTTAGTGCATTGGATTTGAGATCTATGAGATTGCCACTCAAGAAATTGAAGTTCCCACCTTGAAATACCTTGTAGAAGATGACTCTATAGTCAAACAAAAGGAAGTGTTCACTAATAATACAATCGCCAAAGAAGCACTAATCAGTGCCCTATCCAACAGTGAATTTTATGAGATCAAGAAGGCAGATAAAGCATACTCTATTTGGAAATACTTAGAATATATGTTTGAAGGAGACATCCAAGCAAAGAATGCACATAGAAAGACATGGAAGAAAAGGTACAACAACTTAGAGATGTTACTTGAAGAAAACATCAGAGCTTACAATCAAAGAATTAATGAAGCAGTTTCAGGTATCAGGAACAATGGTGGAGAAATTTTGGAGGATGATATAATGGACAAACTAATGACCACACTAATAGAAGACTATGAGATCAAGAGCAATATCTTAGATGAGACTATGCAATTTTCAAAAGACTTCAAGAGAGAGACTTTGATCAAAAAAATATCTGCATTTGAGATATCAAGATTGAAGACAGAACCCAAAAGTGAGACAACTTTCAAAGCCTCAGTCCACAACAAGAAATCCATGAGAAGCTCTAGTAATAATGAAGAAGTGGATAAAGAACTAGAAGAAATTATTGCTATGATTTCCAAGAAAGAAAGGAAAGTTAAAGGGAAATATGAAGGACAGCTACCATTCAAATGTTTTTCATGCAACAAAGTTGGTCACTTTGCATCCAAGTGTCCTACAAGAGTCTGTTGGCACCCAGAAAATTAGGGTTTGATTCACATGAAAGGGAAGTAAATTTTTATTTTATTTTTATTATTCCCCTATTTCTCAAAATGTTACTAATTAAAGGGATACATAATGTGCGTTATTGTTATGAGCAAAATTTAAATATTTTATTTCAATGCTTTAAAATTATTTATTTGTTTTTGAAACAAAATAAATTTTTTTTTTAAAAAGATATAAAAGGAATGAGGTAAAAGGGTGGACAAAGGGAGTTGAACACTCGACCTCCCAATCCAATCCTTCTATCCTAGCTATCCATCCTACCCTCCCTAACCAATTGTTCTAATTAATTTCTTGAGCTTAAGTGTTAAATTAAGAGCATATAATATTATTATATTGCCATTTCTATCCCATGTTAATATTAAAGAGTATGTGTTGGGATATGTTATTTAATATATTGAAAAATTATTTTGGAGGGAGAATTATTTTATATTCATCTGATTATTTCAAAACAAATCGGAGGATATTTTGCATGTGGAATTCGGTTTTCAAAAATATTTTAATATATTTCCTTATGCAAATTACTTAAACATCTTTTTAGGAAAGTGAGGTGTTTTGAATATTCTAGGGTGAGTAATAATATCTTGTAACTTTTATTTTACCCTAAAATTTAAAATGCATTTGTCATCATTGAGATAAAATGTAAAATAATTCCTAGGGTGAATTATTATGTTATATGATTTTTAAATGAAATTCCCTATTGCAATGGGATAAGGACTTATGGAATTATAATTAATTATGAGGGTGGATTGCATTTCTTATTTCTACCCTACGTGAATAAATTAGCAAATTATATATTAGGGTAAGTCATTTGTTAAATACCCTAAGATGATAATGTGATTTTTGTTATTCAAGGTTATTATTATGTTTCCTTTGTTAGGGTAATTGTTATTTCAACGTTGAAAGTATATGAAAATATTTGTGGGGTATCCTATTATTAATAACGAATGTATTTTTGTTTGGATAGGAGTACTTTTAAATAAAGAGTATATTTGTTAAGTACATTAAATACCATTATTACATCCCTTATTACCCTAATCCTTAACTAATGTTTTGCTCTAAAATATTAGTTTCAATAATTATCAATTGAAGATACGTTAAGTATTTATATTTGAATTTTATGCCAAGAGCGAATTACTCTAAAAGGATTATAAGATGTTACCAAAAATTAAAGATGAATGGTCCTACTTAAAAAAACAAAAATACCTAATTACCTATGTTTATGTGCAGGAAATTATTCAAAGGTTATTTTTCAAAAAGGGAAAACATTTGGCCAATTATTCTACTAAGCAGGATACAAAGGTTGTTGAAGATTGATTTTGCACAAACAAATGTGAAGATTGTAATAGTTAGGGGGTGGTTTTTGGGATTAGGTTATGAGATTAGGTAGAGTGAAAAGGTATGTCTTTTCACGAGAAATGTTTCAGGGTTTATAAATATGTGAATCATTTGAAGAACAAAGGATCATCATCATTATCAACATTAAAATATTTTAACCAATTTATGCTTTTATTCCAAAACCTTATGGGATACTATGGATCAATACATGTGGATCGAGTGATTTTTCAAGCTTAATACAAAATCTTTGTTCAAAATTCATTGGTGATATCTATTCCTCTGTGTTAATTTGAATTGGTTCTTTGGATAAAGTATCTTTACTTTCTTTAAGATATTTGATTTATTATAGCGCAAGATCAAATAGGAATTGTAGAACTATATTCAATTGGTTTCTCATTGTGTATGGCTAAGCGTGCCTTTTGAATGCTACAGGATTCAATTGGTCTGTCCTCTGAGGATTAAATTCCATTCGAATAGTTGTCTTCCTTTTTAGTTTGTTGTTGTTAATTAATCATTTTCTTGAAGTGATCGATTTATTTTAAATTTGTCTCCAAAGTTATACGTTTAAATTCAAAGTGTCACATTGTCGTTAATAGATTAAACTTGAGGAATTTTGGCATTGATCATCAATTAAAGGAATCACACATAGTAATCATATTGAGGATAAGGAATAGGCACTGGTCTTTATTATAAATTTAGTTAAGATTTATTGTCTTTTTGTATCAAAGCAGTTCACTACATTATTTTGTTTACAAAATTTATTCAGTCATCAGAGAAAGCGTATTATAATTAGGCCTACCAGCCTTGGCGATCAAAGCCTAAATTGCAGAGCTTTAAGTTCCTGAGGAATTAAACATGTTCATTGGCTAGAGCAAGCATAATTCCAGTCTGCTATTTTGGGAACCAACAAATTGGCAACTCTACTGGGGAATTGTTAAGGAAATTTCAGAATTTCTAGATTCATGTTTGAAGAGATTTCAAATTGTGGTCTGAGACAGGAAACAATTGATTTTTTCCTCATAGGAAGTGAAGTGGCGACTCTATACAAGTTTTTTCAGGATGTGACTCCACTGGGAGGTGAGAACTTAAGTTATTTTGATATTGATCCTTCTGTTAACAAGGTTGCGACTCCATTATTCAAGTATTTCAGTTAGTGACTCCATTAGGGGAACAAACCTAAGAGATGAGCATTTATTTGTTAGAAGGTAACATAAAGGTTGAAAGATGTATCAAAGAAAACCGTTCTTTCCATTTGGGCCATTGGATTTCAAGATATTTAAATGTGTCCCTACTAAGGGAATGCTTACTAAACTTGCATAGCTCATGCCAAAATTTGGTGGGGAATGGGGTGCATCAACATCTGATCATTTGAATACATTTTATGCATTTATAGAAGAATATGAGATAAATATAGAAGATTTTGTGATGAAACTATTTCTCAGGACATTATGTGGGTATGCACAAAGGGCATTTGATTTACTTCCTAATTAGACTATCTCATCACGGAATGAATTTGAAAAATGGTTTTTAGATGAGTATTATGATGCAGATATTGAAGAGAACATGTGTTATGAACAAGAAGGAGATTACATTGAAGAGGATGAATTACGTATGTCTCCCTTAAACACATTTTTTAATATACAAAGGGAAGAAGGTGATTCTGCAGTTCATTTGTTCTTGAGAATGGCAAGAACCTATTGGATGATACCTTTGGACATTAGGCCTAAGTGTGAGAGAATTATGCAAAAATTCTATGATTTGGAGATCGCGGATGACCCCAGTTTGGAAATTTTATTTGAGATACTTAAAGAAGAAAAAATAATTGGAAATAATATAAATAATGGTACCAGGGAAGAAAATTTTGAGCAGCTTGAATCCGAATATGAAAACCAAGGAGGGGGCTATATGTACTGTGAACATGAAGAAATTCAAAGTTGCATAATAGAAGAAGAGCCTTATATATCTTCCCTAGAATTGTATGAGGAAGAAAATACTTACCAGATATATGAGGAAAATAATGTGGAAATAAAAAATGAAAAAACTACAAAAGGATCATCAAAACATTATT
This sequence comes from Thuja plicata, assembly GCA_018584345.1. NCBI lineage: Eukaryota > Viridiplantae > Streptophyta > Pinopsida > Cupressales > Cupressaceae > Thuja > Thuja plicata. The sequence continues at coordinate 1,712,637 of MU225940.1, forward strand.
CTTTGGAATTAAACAAATAGGAAGTATTGGACCAGGTTGAGGAAGATTTCATTGTCGATAAAATTTATACAGACAATGAGGAACATTCTTTTCTTAGCATGGAGAAAATTTCAGAGATATTAGATAAGGAATATAAAAAATACACACAAAGATTAGGATATATTCCTTTTTCTAATTATGAAAATGAGAGGGTTTAGATAGTGTTTGAGGGGATGAAAAATGAGTCCCAGGGAAATAAATCATTTCTGGAAAAGGCCACAATGAATAATGTCAATGAACAAGATGGATTTCAGAAGAATTGGTTCATTACACAATGGGACACATTTGAAAACAAAATTGAGTGCAATGCAGTATTTGAAAAACCACAGAAAGGATTATGGGAAAAAGTGGAAGAAGAGAATCCATGTAGAAATGACCTAGATTTTCCAATTCAAATATATAATGAGGAAAAAAAAATAATTCATAAAAATATATTTGGTGTTGACAGGGTTTTTCTGACTGGGTATTCCAACAGTCATAAGTTGTCACCGAGTACCGGAGATACCGGCCAACTTCGCCTGCAAAGGCTATCCAAGGGAGTTAGATTCTCAGGGCCTTCAAGCACCTGGCTGTCGGTTCACGACGGTGTGGGGCTCGGTTGGGAGAAGTGACTATTTTCGAGGGGGATAGCTGGTTTCTTCAACTCATTCCCTCCGGAGATTCAATAAGGTAAGGTTTCCCCTAGCATTCTACACTTAGCAAATAAAATGAAAAAGATCCTGCAGGGTGAGAAACACTTCATCTAACTATAGTCATGTTTAAACATCTGGAACATTAATAATACCCTGACATACTACACTAAATACTGAAGAAATACGCAACCATCAGCTAGTATTTTATTATTAGCGAAGGTAAAGAGGTCATTGATCTATTTAACACATCAGAGTAGAAGAAATAAAGAACATAAAACATAAAATACCATTAACTCAGAAGCTGGAATGCCAACAACATCATTGCAAAGAATTCTTCCTTCTTCATTAATGTCTCTTATAGAAAGCACTGGTGCGTAGTACAATGAAGGCTCCAGGGGAGCATTTAACTATTGAAAATAGAACAATGGGACATTGAGCTCTGCAACTAAAAAATGAGAAATTGCCTTTCTATTACTGTGGACAACAAAATCGTCAATTTTGCTGACACTTGGAAATGGGCCGGTCTAGCTATTTATACAATTCTCTTCTAACCCTAACCCTATTTTACATCATGTTTCGATAAAATACAATATCTGGGGGCTGGTACTACCTGTGCCACCCTACAAAAGACCTTGAGATGAAATAGGTCTACCATGTAAGAAGAATGAGACAAGAATATACAGCAAAAGAATCAGCCTCGAGAAGAGAGCCAAGAAGGAGAAGGAAGAAAGTAGGTCCCCTGGGGATCGACGCTACATGCCTCATAAATGGGAAATGTGGTGCCCTATCTCTAATGTGCTAGGTGTACCTCTAAGCGGTGCCTTGAGAAGACCAATTGTTGAGTCGACGCCCCCTTGATGTAGCCAACCACCTTCTGACAACCTTTATTAACTGCTTCTGAAAGTGACCGGTCAGCGTCGGGGACCAGGACACAAATCACTTGAAAGAATACAAAATTTTGGATCTGAGACTCCGGGATCCGGGAACTTACGTCCCCAAAAGAATAAAGAATACCCAACGTTTGAGTTTTCCCTGGCCTCTAGAAAAAGCTCAAGGTTGCTTATTATCATTAAAATCCTGGAGGAGGCGGGAGATGCCATCTTCATCTATATCTTTTAGGCTGGCCCTTCGGTACTTAGCCACTTCAATTTGTTCCCCCAGGTCCAGAACATTCTCTTTCAATTCATCAGCCATTTTTGTTGTGTCATGACCACTAAGTATCATGCGAGTTAATTTTATCATTTGGGCCCCATCTATCCCCTCCAGGGATTGATATCAAGACTTCATTATTTCATCAAAACTCCCCAAAATTGAATCCTTTGGTGTGCATGTATCTGTACTAAGGGGGTCAGCCCCGAAAGTCTTTATTACTAAATACTTATATAAATTGAAAGAATATTTTACCGCATTGATTTTATCGTGTAGAGTCCCTACCAGTTGCTTGGTTACCACCAATGTGAGGTCAAGTCTGGAGTACTGGGTCCTCACAAAATCAAATGATTCATCCCCCAGAATTTTGGATTCAGAAATCATTTCCTCTCCCAGGCCAAGGAGTTCCTCAAGCTCTACCTTCCATGCTTGATAATTCTTGATATCACCCTCCCACAAGTCAATAAGAGTCTCTACCTAGTGTATAACATGTCGGGCCATATATAAATCTGGGAGGGTGGATACCAAGAAATGTTGGGTGTTTCCTATCTGCAAGGTGACCCACTCATCCACTACCTGGGCCTTCTTCTTCATTATTTGCAGGGAGTCTATGTCACTTTGCGGTAGATCTTTAGAGGTGGAGGCCTCCGGAGGAGCGGCATTGATAGGTTGAGCCAGCTCAATAAGCAACCCCATAAGGTTTGCATTTTTTTCCTTTTCTTCTTTGAGCCTTTGGGCTTCCTTCTCATAACGGGCTTCCACTGCTCTAGCTACCTCCTTCAGCAAGTCCACCTCACTCTATTTTCCCTTTTTTCCAAGCGATACCTTTGCAAAATTATAATCTCCAGGCTCTGTAGTTGCTTCATCGGCGCCTGGGGGAGGTGTTGCCACAATGGAAACTGTTTCTCCGCTCGGCCTGGGTCGAAGAGTATGAACTATCCAGGCTTTCTTGGCCTTGGGCGGGGCCTAGACCTGGGCCATCATTTTGTCTAGGGAGAGAGGAGTTACAGGAGTGGATGAAGCTTTTCTTTTTTTTCTCTATTAACCACTGAGGCGGTAGGGGTGGCCTTCCTACCAGAATCTGTCCCTTAGTTCTTCCCTGGTGTCCTGTGGCTGTTTCTCCTCAGTGGCATGGACCTTATCCATCCCTTTCCCTACATCTACTTCTTCTGTAGAAAAAATTTCTTCATCAACCTCCATCTCCTCAGCCTTGTCCTCTATATCTACTACTTTGTCAGGACTTTGGTAGGCTTCCTCGGGGATTTCTTCTTCATGCTGCTCTTCCTGTTGCTCTTCTTCTACTGCCAAGGCTTCTTCCTTTGTTGGTACATCTTTTGGCAGTAGGGGAGGTGTTGGGCTGAGATTTAAAGTTTGGGCTGCGATAATCACCTGCCTAAAGGTTGCACCCAAGGATGACCCTTGGAACGTGACGACTGGGGTTATGGTTATTTTCGAAGGTCTGCTTTCCACTGTAGATGCCATTTATTCACCCTTCTTTTGTTGGTCCACCCTCATACCTTGCATCGCTTGAGCCTCAGAGGCAATCTCTAGCTCTGGCTCTTTCTCTTCTACCTTCTTTTCTTGTTCCTATGCAAGCTCTTGTTCAAGAGCCTCTTGCTCTGTAGCTTCTTGTTCTACCCCTAGGACTTCTGTCCCTGCTTGTTTGTTGTCCCCCTGCAATTTTTTGAACTCGTCAGTTGCAAATACATCATCAAACTCCTCCTATGGAGGGGGACTAGATGGGACTTCAGTAGGCTCTGCTTCCTTCTTTGGCTCCAAGGAACTGGAAGAGAGGATTTCCACTTGGTGGGCTTGGGACATTCCCAACCTCGGCTCTACCTTAGGCTTTTTGTTGAGCCTTTTCTTTCTCTGAGTTACCAAAGGTGGCACCGCATCCCTTATTGCTGCTGCTTCCATGGTATCCACCCCTGATACCTTCACCATTAAGGCTGCTAGTGATGGGGAGGAAGAGGGATGAATTGGCCTAGCCATGAGCGGTGGAGTGGCCAGCCGCGTTATTAATTTCTCCCTCATCTGTTGGGAGGCTACCACTGATTGCTTTATTTTCTCTTTGATGGGGACTTCTTGCACAGGAGGGGTCGTATCTATCTATTTACCTTTATCATCTCTCTGCGAAGAAGTCTCAACCCCCAGAGTCAATTTTGGTGCCGGCTGGGCTTCTCGGTGGGCACTTCTGGGGCACGCCCTCTTGAAATAGGTGTGACTTTGCTCAACCACTTCTCGAGTGAATTCCTCAATTGTGGGCCCTTCCTGGGCATCCTAGTTTACTGGTGGAAGAGTCCTTGTGTCAATCCCCTTTGCCTTGTACTGGGGATCGGTAGTGGGGGCGGCATTTGAGAAGTCCTCCGAAAACCTCGGGAGCTTCAACTTTTGCATCATGCCAGTCGTCATTCTAATGTAGTGCCTACTCCACACCTCCACATCATCTTGATAATCTGCCCAGAAATCCTCCATATGGATGTGATGGGGCTCTGAAGCCTGGGGCAGTGCCGTTGCAATCTTTCCATGCGAATCAAAATTTTTCCGCGCTAAGTAAAATTCCTCCAAGTTGTAGCTTTTCAATTCAATGTCCACCTCCTTTGTGGCGGCCAAGCTGCATGTGTAGTTCCCACAGGTGATTGAGAATGGAATGTTGGGTATCTTTTTCAAGGCAAAGAGGGCATGCACCTCCATTATTTTCCTATAGTATTCTAAGAGCACGATCTTGTCCTCGCAATGTTTGGGCAACAAGTAGGGTTTTCCAGAGAAGCCGGTGACCCTAATGTAAGTGTGCTATTGGAACTGGATATAGTAGTGTGCATAACTATGGACCAAATTCATCGCCTCTGAGGATAGGTGGTACCTAGCATCCTAAGTGGGTGTAAGAAGATGATAATAAAAGAATGCATCATTTACCCAGTAGAAACTAGGGAAGCTGGCCTCCCATTGAACTTGTGGGAAATGGTCCCACGGTGCCTTTTGTCCTAGGCCAATCTTGAGCACGTTGTCTATAAGTAGGCTATGGCCGTGGGGCCTCTACTATGCCAGGGCCCATAAAACATAAGAAGACATGTAGAATTTCTTCTTCCTGTTCAGTTAAAGGAACTGGGAGTCGACATGGTTGGAAATTATTGTTGCCTAGTTGAAGTATCCTCCCTTGGTGGAGATGCCGAGGAGGAAGTAATACATCCATTTAGAAAACTCTTGGGCGGAGGGCTGCCCAAAGACCCAGGCCAACACTATCATTCCCATCTGAATGCTCTCTATGAACTCAGAGCGGGGAATTTCTATCTTCATCCTTTTGGGGTCCCTCTTTGGAACTTTGAGCCAATGGGTATTCATATATACCCAGGTAGCATCCTCCAGCTATTTAAATTGGGTCAAGGCATATGTCCTTGTAACCACTATGGCCTTGGAAAATTATGGTATTCCCAGACCTACCTGGAATGTGCCTGGGTCAAGGGATACTAGAGGAGTAGGGTATCCTGTTGGTTCTGTGGCTGTGAGCATAACAGCCTAAATAGAAGAGTTGTAGTTGGTGGCCAGTGTCAAGATAAGCTCTAGAGATTGCACGGAGCATGGGAAACAAGCCACCTTGAGGATTCTAGAGTCCCCGACATTAATTGCTAGCTGATCTCTAGCCTGTCACTGGATGTACATTATTTTTACCAAGGCCTGCATTTCTGGCCATGTTCCAACGTTGGTGTCAGTGATAAGCTTAACTTTGGACTCGATCTTTGAGCCCATAATGACATTGTCTTGCACAAACTTCATAGTCAGGGGCATCTTTTCCAGGGCCTTCTCCATTTTGGACTTTACTGCCACCTTGGTAGTTGCTGCAGAAGGTAGCTCTGGACTTCCAGGTGGAAGGGATGTGGATGCTTCAGACATGTTTGGGAAGTGAACTCCAAAAACCTACAAGTAAAAGCGACCGTTAGAATGTATTAACCAAATAAATCTTCCGGGGTCTGAAGATCTTACCACCGTGATGCTTGCCTTTCCTAAAAAGTTAGTTTTATTCAAAAACAACCGAAAAATAAACACATTACATAAACTTAAGATTTTATTGAACATCCGGGTCCGAGGACTTTATCACACTTGGTAAAGACACAGGATGGATTGATGGTAGGATACCCGGAGCCCAGAGAAGTAACCATTGGTGAGGACGTGTAAAAGGGCAAGTCATCAAGCCCAAGTGGGTGCCACATGCATAAGTATTAAATGGAAGTTATGGCGATGACGGAGGAGCCAACTGTCTGAACGCATGAAAAGTGAAGGCCACTTGGCTAGAATTGATTATGCGCATGGGACATAAATGAGGGTCTGACTGGTTTTATGGAAGAGAGAGAAAATTCCCTATTTAAAACTGGTCGAGAGTCGAGTTTCAAACAGGCAGTTTTCTGCCCCAAAACGAGTTCATGGGTGGAAAACCAGTAACACAGGTGACTCGACCACCTTATCAAGCCACTCGAAAGGATATACATGAAGGTCGAGGGATATATACACCAAATATACACAAATATACACATCACAGAATGACATCTGTGGGAAACCAGGAAAGACAAAGAGGATATACAACTATCTACATACTCTACAAATTGACTACTTCTACGCAGAGGGCGGACAACCCTCTGGCAGAGCTGACCCGCCAACGGGCAGAAAAAGTAGAAAACAGGAAACAAACAAAACAGAAAGATGAAAAATGAAAGAAAGACAAAAGAAATACCAAACAAACCAGAAAAAAATAAAATGGCAGGAACAGAAACACCAACCTGAGAATGTCGAAAGGTGGAGGAAAGGAGGAAGTCACCATGGGAGCTCTACAACAGATATAGTTGTCAGACGGTCACAATCGCCACCACGAAGCACTCACAATCACCTAATAAGGATTTGAAGTGTTAAGCACTGATTATCGCTAACTCTCTACAAATCTCCCTGTAATCACTCTGAAATCACTCTAAGTGCTCAAAATTTTTAATCACGGTAAATGTGAAAGTGAAAGATAAGTTCTATTTATACCCGTGGTAAAAAGGCTAATCCTCCTCCTTCCAGCAATCTCCAGACAAGAAAACCTCCAGACCCTCAAGCCCAGGGATTTCCCGCGATGATAACCTTAAGAACATCGTGGCAAAGAATTCCAGAGTCTGGAGCCTGGCTCCCAAGGAAGAACGACCTCCGGGACTGGAGTCCCGTAGATGAAAAACCAAACAAACAAAACACACCGGGGAAGAAAACCCTGGAGAAAGAAAACAAAAGGGGGGAAAAGACAAGACAAGAGCCGCAAGCAGAAAACAAATAAAAGAGAAAAGGGGGACCCAACATTTTGCACACAAAATGTAGGGACGGGGATGCAGGACATAACAAATGGCAACTATCTGGGACAAATACCTTAGCGCATTTGAGAACTATAGAATCTCTGGTTAGCAATACTAGAACAAGCCACTTCCCGAAGCGTCTAATAGGCAAAGAGCAACATATCTAAGAGAATCCAACCACACGAGATCCAGTCTGTAGCCCTTTTTCAGTGGTTTTGTGTGTAATTTGGAAGGAAATCAAGCTGATGACCTCTGAGAGGAGTAGAGAAGAGGCACTAATTACATCGAACCAGTCATCAATTTGTTCATTTCCCCTGGAGACCGAAGTTTCATTCCGCTTTTCCTTTTTTTTTTTTTTTTTGTTTGTTTCTAGGTGGGGAAGGTGGTACTTCTTTTACCATTAAGCTTAAGCTTAGCTAATTTTAATGGCGGTACTTCTTTCACCTATCCACTGACACTTAGATTTTTGAAGAGGGGAGAAAACTCTAGACCCAAAAAGAATTCTTTAAAGTTTCAGACCTGGGTCAACCAACCAGTACAACTGATCTACCCTCAATGTGTCCAATTACTTGTTCCTTATATTACTTGTGTTCACTCATTTCCAAACTCCTGGAGACAACACCTGATGGAGATTGCTCAAAATGTGGGATAACCTCTGAGACAACCCCGGAGACTGGGCCGACTCCACTGTGCTAAAGATAGATTCCAAAGTTCACCATGCCATAGACATCATACCATAAACCAGAGTTTATGCGAAGCACCCCAGTTCCTGTAAGACAGAACAAAATGATGAGAACCCAAAAGAAAATCAAAAATGAAAACAAAAACCACAAAAGACGACTGCCCTGGAGGACAACTGACAAGGCTATTTACAAGATGGAGTACCTTGCAACGAGGCACCCAGAAGAAATATTTACAAGCGGAAGGCTTTACATATAATACAACTTTGGACAAACTTACCCTATTCAAAGTAGTGTTTGAGAAACTAACCATTAACAGGCAATGAGACAGGTTCACTAGTCAGGGTGTTAAGGTGGTAATTATTTACCCCGTAGATTTTTGAGATTAGATATGGTCCGAGCCAGAGCCGTTGGAACTTGGTATGCTTTCCTTTCTTTTCTCGGGCCTTGTCTTACAACAGGACCAGATCCGAGATCTGAAAAGCCTTGTATTGGGCTCTTTCGTCAAACCATCATTTTACCACTGCTTGATGACACGTGAAATGTTCAAGGGCTATGTCTCACTGTTCTTCCATTCACACTAGATTTAAGAGCCAAACCTCCACAATGTTATCCCTGTTGCTGAATTCCTGCATAAACTATAAAACTGGGATCTGTAAGTTAACTGGGAATACAGGGTTCTAACCATAAACTAGATGGAATAGGGATGTTCCCAGGGCGGCCTTGACATGAATGCAATCCTCCCAGAGGGCGAATTTCAAATTTTGATGTCAATCCTAAGGATTATGTTCTAGCAGGTGTCTGATCACTTCAAGTAGATTTTTATTCATTGATTCAGCAACATTGTTTCCCTGGGGATAGTAGTTGCTGGAAAAATTCAAAGTGATCCTCCGATTGTAGGTCCATTCGAGTAACTACGCCAAAGAAAACACCGGATCATTGTCACATACCAAAGCAAAGGGCATTCCAAACTGTGTGACAACATTTTCTTCCAGGAATTTGATAACTACGTCTGCCATGTTATTTTTGCAAGGTATAGCCTCAGACCACCGAGTGCAGTAATCAGTAGCAGTGAGAATATATCGGTGATTGGCAGATGAGTTGGGGTTGATTTCCTCGATGAAGTCAAATGCCCACTGGGTGAAGGGCCTAGCCTCGAAGACTGGTTGTAAAGGCATAGCCGGGTTACGCTCACGATGCACTGCAGTTTGGTAGGTATGACATTTCCTAACATGAGCGTAAACATCCTTGAATATATAGGGCCAATAGTATTTGGCCTGAAGGATCTGATGGGTAGTGGCATCAGCTGAGCCATGCCCAGTTCCAAATTTCCCATGAAATTCATCAATCACTCTTACAGCTTGGTCTCTATCGATGCACTGGAGGTACACTCCCTCATAGTTTCTGTGGTAGAGCACGGAGTTTTTGATCATGAAGTGAGCGCTTTTCATCCACAGGGTGCGACATTTGTGGGGAGGTAATCTCTCCGGGCATTTATTATTTAGTAGAAAGTATACCAAATTAGTATACCACGGGTCTTGGGTAATGGACTTCACTGTGTAAGTTTGACATTCTATCTAGGGAGTCTCTTCTGCCATCACTCGAATTAATCCCTAGCCCTGGACTATCTTCATGGGCTGCATTTCTAAGTCATACTCCTAGAGGATGGCCATCCATTTCCCTTGTCTCTTTCCCAATTCACTCTGCATTAGTAGAGACTTGATGGCTTAGTCTGGAATGATAGCATGTACCTTGCTCCGGATGATATAATGCCAGAATTTCTTCATGGCGTGAACTAGAGAAAAGGCCTACTTTTCTAGTGATGAATATTAGACTTCAGCATTCTTAAAGGGGGAGCTCATGAAGGATATTGGTCATTCTTCCCCTTAAACCTTTTGAGTCAACACTACCACGATAGAGTGCGGTGAAGCAAAGGAGCAAATCTAAAATGGAAGGGAATAGTCTGGACTAGCCAGGATAGGCGCTTCCATTATCGTCTGTTTGATCTGGGCAAACGCCTGCTTTACTTTAGGACTCCACTCAATCTTGATATCCTTCTTCATCATCTCATTGAGCGGTTTGACTATTTTTGCAAATCTCGTGATGAACCACAGGATGAAGTTAATCTTTTCAAAGAAGGATCACATCTCTTTCTTGCTGCCAGGCATTTGTAAGTTTAGTAATGCCTCGACTCTGTCAGGGTCTATGGATATGCCCTTCTCGGAGATGATATGCCCGAGCAACTTCCCCTTGGTGACCCCGAATATGCACTTCTTGGGGTTGAGGGATATTCCATAATAGCGATATCTCTCATAGATCTGAGTGAGATGGGAGGAATGGTCACGCCTATCCCAGGAAAAGATAGTCAAATCATCCATGTATATTATTATGCATCGATTCACAAGGCCCTCGAATGCAATGTCCACGGCCTTTTGAAATGCAGCCCCTGCATTGATCAGACCAAAGGGCATCCTCTTGTATGAAAATGTTCCCCACTTGGTGGTAAACATCATTTTCTCTCTGTCATCATACTTAACCATGACCTGGTTATATCCAGAGTACCCATCTAAGAAGGACATCATCTGGGATCCATTCACTATTTGCAACACCTCATCCAATGAAGGGAGAGGGTGATTATCTTTCTTGGAGGCCTTGTTCAAGTTTTAGAAATCCATGCAAAGGTGGATCTCACCATTCTTCTTCCTCACAAGGACCAGGTTGGCCACCCACATAGTGTGCCAGATTGGAAAGATTATCCGGGCTGATAGTAGTTTTTCTACCTCTTGATGAATCAGGGGCTCTATCAGGGGGTTGACCGGTCTTTGCTTTTGCTGAAAGGGCTTAGCATCAGGTTTTAGGGGAATAGTATGGGTCATGATGGATGTGTCATATGTTTTTAAGTGCATGTTCTTTATCCCATGTCATGTAGGAACACTGGGCTCTAAGAAATCAGGTGCATGTTCTTTATCCCAGAAGGTATCTAGGTGCCGGTTAGCGATCGAAAGACAAGGCACACACTTGAGCTCCAAATGTTTCTGATAGTGTACTTGGCACCAAGTGCCAGATAGGAGTGTAGCAAGGGTTGATGTGGCACATTGAGAGTTGATCTCAACTCTCATCTTTTCTTCTAGGTCGTGGGCTCTCTACATCACTGTGGGATCCTCTCCAGATATGAAATCAAACATTAAGATTTCAAAGGGTCGGTACACCCCTAGGGAAGTCTTAGAGAAAAAAATCTCATTGACCTTTCCAACTTCGGTAAGGGCCTATTTCATCCAGGGTTCACTTTCGACCTAGATCTTATTTGATTCTCCTTCCCATGGAAGCCATAAATGGGTGAAGTCAGCTGAAAAGTATCCATTCAAGGACTTAGACCAATTCTAACTTAATAACATCCCGTAAGTATCTGGGATGTCCACCACTTGGATGTCAATTATGCTAGCTATCATGGGGTCCTGGATAAGCTGTATCTGGATGTTCTTCAATTCCCCCACCATTTTTACAGTAGTCTTATCCAGTTGGATCACTGTACCATTAGATGGGGTGGGATAGAATCTGAGCTTCTGATAAATGGACAAGGGCATGATGTTATCTGAAGCTCCAGAATCTACTAAGCAGTTGTGTATATTTTTGCCTTGGATATTCAGGCCTAGTAGGAAGGGAGGATCCTCATTGTTCCCCTAGAAGATGGCCATGTTAGCATCTTCAAATGAGACAGTCTTGGGTGGGCGACTGACAGCTTTCAGGTTCTCCAGGAGCTTCAAAAGAGACTTCTTTTGCTCAAGATAGTTTAGCAAAACCTCCATCAAGGTCATGGAGGTGGTGGTCTATTCTAACACCTTCATAATATTGAATCTTCCTCCTGGGAACTGGTGATTTTCCATGGCTAGATATTTCATTTGGTTAGAGCTAGGACCCTTTGGAGGAGCAGGTCGGTCAGTTGTGTTACTCCGGGGAGGAGGGGTATCTTTGATAGGAGGTGTGGGCATGTAAGCTCATCCTTTACCAACTTGACTCTGAGTATTATATGGATTCTGTGGGTTGGTAAAGGTGTNACCCTTTGGAGGAGCAGGTCGGTCAGTTGTGTTACTCCGGGGAGGAGGGGTATCTTTGATAGGAGGTGTGGGCATGTAAGCTCATCCTTTACCAACTTGACTCTGAGTATTATATGGATTATGTGGGTTGGTAAAGGTGTTGGCCTCGAAGGGTGGGATAGATTCGTCAAAGAATCCCTGCAATTCAGATTCTTCTTCATCTTCCCTAGAAGTTCCAAAGAAGATGGTGTCACAGGTGAAGGCACTATGGGTTGGCTCTTGGACAGGAGGCTCTGGAGGGGTGGTATCATGCGACTGCTGCCTGTATAGCTCGGAGATCATGATGACCTTTTCTAAGGTGGCACAATTCACCTCATTTTGTGAACCCATGTCGTGCAATCTACACTAATTAGTCATGGGCTGGAAGTCTGCAACTGGTGTGAAATGTGATGGTCTAGCACCATTTTGGTTGGCATTTTGGTTTAGAGGTGAGCCTCCAGTGTTCATGTTAATATTCCATTGTTGTTGATTGGGCCTAGGCCCATTATTGAAGTTTCTTCCTCTGGTGTTGTTGTTTCATTGGCCGGAGAAAATATTTCCCCTCTGGGAATTTGAATTCTGGGGTGCGTAGGACCCTGCCTTTAGTTGGCCCATGTCCACTGTCAAGGTCGACAACATTCGCTAGAGGGATTCAACCTCGGCGGTCAACTAAGTGTTGGCATCATAGTGTAACGGTTGTTGTTGTTGGTTTCCTGGGAAGGAAGTAGTATTAGCCAGAGTCGAGGGCAGCAATCCTCCAGTCGTGGATGACTAAAAGAAGGGCACTTCGGACGGTTGTGTCTGAGACTATTGTGCCTGCTGCGGCTGATTCCAAGGGAAAGTTTCTAGACCTGGCACCATCTGGGTCTATGTTGGGTAAATGTACCAGGCCTGTTGGTCTATTAGGGGTGGTGGATGATTCATCGCCATCGAGGGGGCTCCCATCACTAGATTGGGGTTGTACCCCCGGCATACGCAGTTCTGTCGGGGACCATGTTGAAGGGCATACTCTGCCCAATCTCGCCTGGGGATTTGTTGAGACCACAGGACAATTCTAAAGCTAGGTTGTAAACTTTTGGCAAGGTGTCACGGTCGCCCGCGGCGGTTGTTCTCCAAAGGAGAGTGGCAATGAAAGGATCCATCACGTTAAGGTAGGTCTGTATGGTTACTTCTAGGGATGGAATAGAAGGGCCTGTGCATCGCTTCAAGACACGCTGGAACCTATGGTTGAATGCTACAAGAGGCTCATTGGGTTCCTTCTTGATGGAGATGAACTGGCTATGGGACTAGGCTGGGTCCACATGCACGCGAAAGGCAGCCAGGAACATGTCCTCCATGTCCTGCCAACTATTTATGGAGTTGGCAGGAAGGTTAAGGTACCAGTTCAACTCACCTTGTCCTAAAGACAAGGGAAACATATGAGTCACAACATCTTCATGCTAGATCTGGTGTTCATTCATGGCATCTTTATATGCATGTAAGTGTTCTTCCACGGTCCGTGAGCCTAAGTGCTCATATCGTGAGCAGATCTTCTCTAGGTGAGAGGATAAATCATTGATTGCGCCCGAAAAAGTTCCCATTGGGGCCCCGGTGTTTCTGAAGTATGCGGCCATTGGGGGAACTATATGTTGGGTAGTTTAGGCACTGGTTCCTAGGATTTCCTAAGAAGTTTGGGTATTCTAAGATATGCTAGACCCCCAGACAATGGTAGCTGGTATGATTATTGCGGTCCATTTCTTTCGAGTAGGGGGCTCGAGTTTGACAAACCTTCTGGGGTTCGGGGCAAACCTAAGGATTCTTTCAAATTTTGCTGGGGAGAAAGACCCAATCCCACTGAAGGCTTGACTCTTAAAACTCTAACTCGGGGAACCCTCAGGAGGTGTAGAATTGGAATCTCGGGAGGGGGATAAGTTCATGCCCTCCTTCTAGCGCCAGTTTCTGTTGATGGGGTTTTTCTAACTGGGTCCACCAATAGTCATAAGTTGTCATCGGGTACTAGAGATACCGGCCAACTTTGCCTGCAAAGGCTATCCGGGGGAGTTATATTCCTGGGGCCTTCAAGCACCTGGGTGTCAAGTCACGATAGTGTGGGGCTTGGTTGGGAGAGGTGACTATTTTTGAGGGAGATAGCTGGTTTCTTCAACTAATTCCCTTCAGAGATTTAATAAGGTAAGGTTTCCCCTAACATTCTACACTTAGCAAATAAAATGAAAAAGATCCTACAGGGTTAGAAACACTTCATCTAACTATAGTCATGTTTAAACATCCGTAACATCAATAATACCCTAACATACTACACTAAATACCAAAGAAATATGCAATCATCAGCTAGTATTTTATCAATAGTGAAGGTAAAGAGGTTATTGATCTAGTTAACATATCAAAGTAGAAGACATAAAGAACATAAAAAATAAAATACCATTAACTTAGAAGCAGGAATGCCAACAACATCATTGCAAAGAATTCTTCCTTCTTCATTAATGTCTCTTCCAGAAAGCACTGGTGTGTAGTATAATGAAGGCTCCAGGGGAGCATCTAACTATTGAAAATAGAACAATGGGGCATTGAGCTCTATAACTAAAAAATGAGAAATCGCCTTTCTATTACTGTGGACAACAAAATCATCAATTTCACTGACCCTTGGAAATGGGCTGGTCTGGCTATTTATACAATTTTCTTCTAACCCTAACCCTATTTTACATCATGTTTCGATAAAATATAATATCTGGGGGTTGGTACTACCTACACCACCCTACAAAAGACCTTGAGACAGAATAGGTCTGCCATGTCAGAAGAATGAGACAAGAATATACAGTGGAAGAATCAGCCTCGAGAAGAGAGCCAAGAAGGAGAAGGAAGAAAGTAGGTCCCCAGGGGATCGAGGCTAAATGCCTCATAAATGGGAAATGTGGTGCCCTCTCTCCAATGCACTAGGGGTACCTCTGAGTGGTGCCTCGAGAAGACCATCCTATCAAAAGACCAACTGTTGAGTCGACGCCCCCTTGATGTAGCCAACCACCTTTTGACAGCCTTTATTAACCGCTTCTAAAACTGAACGATTGGCCTCAGGGACTGGGACACAGATCACTTGAAAGAATACAAAATTTTGGATCTGGGACTCTGGGGTCTGGGAACTTACATCCCCACAAGAATAAAGAATACCCAACGTTTGAGCTTTCCCCAACCTCCAAAAAAAGCTCAAGGTTTCTTATTATCATTAAAAGCCTAGAGGAGGTGGGAGATGCCATCTTCATCTATATCTTTTAGGCTGTCCCTTCGGTACTTAGCCACTTCAATTTGTTCCCCCAGGTCTGAAACATTCTCTTTAAATTCGTCAGCCATTTTTGCCGCATCATGACCACTAAGTATCATGCGAGTTAATTTTTCATTTGGGCCCCATCTATCCCCTCCGGGGATTGATACCGGGACTTCATTATTTCATCAAAACTCCCCAAAATCGAATCCTTTGGTGTGCATGTATCTGTACTAAGGGGGTCAGCCCCAAAAGTATTTATTACAAAATACTTATATAAATTGAAAGAATATTTTACCGCATTGATTTTATCCTGTAGAGTCCCTACTAGTTGCTTGGTTACCTCCAATGTGAGGTCAAGTCTGGAGTGTTGGGTCCTCACAAAATCAAATGATTCATCCCCCAAAATTCTAGATTCAGAAATCATTTCCTCTCCCAGGCCAAGGAGTTCCTCAAGCTCTACCTTCCATGCTTGATAATTCTCGATATCACCCTCCCATAGGTCAATAAGAGTCTCTGCCTGGTGTATAACATGTCAGACCGTATATAAATCTGGGAGGTTGGATACCAGGAAACGTCGGGTGTTTCCTATCTACAAGGCGACCCACTCATCCACTGCCTGGGCCTTCTTCTTTATTATTCACAAGGAGTCTATGTCACTCTGCGGTAGATCTTCAGAGGTGGAGGCCTCCGGAGGAGCGGCATTGATAGGTCGAGCCAGCTCAGTAAGCAACCCCATAAGGTTTTCATTTTTATCCTTTTCTACTTTGAGCCTTTGGGCTTCCTTCTCATAACGGGATTCCACTACTCTAGCTGCCTCCTTTAGCAAGTCCACCTCACCCTGTTTTCCCCTTTTTCCAAGTGATACCTCTTTAACATTATAATCTCTGGGCTCTACGGTTGCTTCATCGGCAGTTGGGGGAGGTGTTTCCACAATGGCAACTGTTTCTCCACTCGGCCCGGTTTGAAGAGTATGAACCGTCCGGGCTTTCTTGGCCTTAGGTGGGGCCTAGACCTGGGCCATTATTTCGGCCAAGGAGAGAGGAGTTACAGGAGTGGACGAAGTTTTTCTTTTTCTTCTCTCTATTAACCATTGAGGCGGTAGGGGCGGCCTTCCTGCCAGAATCTGTTCCCTTAGTTCTTCCCTGGTGTCCTACGGCTGTTGCTCCTCAGCAATGTGGACATTATCCATCCCTTTCCCTACATCTACTTCTTCTGTAGCAACATTTTCTTTATCAACCTCCATCTCCTCAGCCTTTTCCTCTATATCTATTACTTTTTCAGGACTTTGGTAGGCTTCTTCAAGGATTTCTTCTTCATGTTTCTCTTCCTGTTGGTCTTCTTCTACTATCGGGGCTTCTTCCTCTGTTGGTACATCTTTTGGTAGTAGGGGAGGTGTTGGGCCAAGATTTAAAGTTTGGGCCATGGTAATCACCTGCCCAAAGGTTGCTCCTGGGGATGGCCCTTGGAATGTGGCGGTTGGGGTTATGGTTATTCTCGAAGGTCCGGTTCCCCCAGCAGATGCCATTTGTTCACCCTGCCTTTGTTGGTCCACCCCCGAACCCTACATCACTTGAGCCTCGCAGGTAATCTCTGGCTCTGGCTCTTTCTCTTCTACCTTCTTTTCTTGTTTCTGTGCAGGCTCTTGTTCATGAGCCTCTTGCTCTGCAGCTTCTTGTTCTGCCCCTGGGACTTTTGTCCCTACTTGTCTATTGTCCCCCTACAAGTTTTTGAACTTGTCGGTTGTAAATACATCATCAAACTCCTCCTGTGGAGGGGGACTAGATGGGACTTCAATAGGCTCTGCTTCCTTCTCCAACTCTGGGGAACTGGAAGAGAGGATTTCCACTTGTTGGGCTTGGGACGTTCCCAACCCTGGCTCTGCCTTAGGCTTTTTGTTGAGCCTTTTCTTTCTCCAGGTTACCAAAGATGGCCCCTCCTCTCTTATTTCTGCCGCTTCCATGGGATCCACCACCGTTGCCTTCACCATTAAGGCTGCCAGTGACGGGGAGGAAGAGGGACAAATTGGCCCAGCCATGAGCGGCAGAGTGGCCAGCTACATTATTAATTTCTCCCTCATCTGCTAGGAGGCTACCACTGATTTCTTTATTTTCTCTTTGATGGGGACTTCTTATGTAGGAGGGATCATATCTATCTCTTTACCTTTATCATCTCTTTGCGAAGAAGTCTCGGCCCCCGGAGTCAATTTTGGTGTCGACTGGGCTGCTCGGTGGGCACTTCCGGGGCACACCCTCTTGAAATAGGCGTGACTTCACTTGACCACTTCTCAAGTGAAGTCCTCAATTGTGGGCCCTTCTTGTGTGTCCCAGTTTACTGGTGGAAGAGTCCTTGTGTCGATCCCCTTTTCCTTGTATTGGGGATCGGTAGTGGGGGCGACATCTGAGAAGTCTTCCGGAAACCTCTGGAGCTTCAAATTTTGCATTATGCCGGCCGTAATTCTGATGTAGTGCCTACTCCGCACCTCCACATCATCTTGGAAATCTACCCAGAAATCCTCCATATGGATGTGATGGGGCTCTGAAGCCCGGGGCAGTGTCGTTGCAATCTTTCCGTGTGTCAAAATTTTTCTGCGCTAAGTAAAATTCCTCCAAGTTGTAGCTTTTCAATTCATTGTCCACCTCCTTTACAGCGGCCAAGATGCATGTGTAGTTCCCACAGGTGATTGGGAATGGAATGTTGGGTATTTTTTTTAAGGCAAAGAGGGCATGCACCTCCATTATTTTCCTGCACTACTCCAAGAGCATGATCTTTCCCCCGCAATGTTTGGGCAACAAGTAGGGTTTCTCAGAGAAGTCAGTAACCCTAATGTAAGTGTGCTATTGGAACTAGATATAGTAGTATCTATAACTATGGACCAAATTCATCACCTCTGAGGATAGGCGGTACCCAGCATCCCGGGTGGGTGTAAGCAGATGATAATAAATGAATGCATCATTTACCCGGTAGAAACTAGGGAAGCTAGCCTCCCATTGAACTTGTGGGAAATGGTCACATGGTTCATTTTGTCTCGAGCCAATCCCAAGCACGCCATCTATAATTAGGTCATGGGCATGGGGCCTCTACTGTGCCAGGGCCCAGAAAACATAAGAAGACATGTAGAATTTCTTCTTTCTTTTCAGTTGAAGGAACTGGGAGTCGACATGGTTGGAAATTATTGTTTCCCAGTCAAAGTATCCTCCCTTGGTGGAGATGCCGAGGAGGAAGTAATACATCAATTTAGTAAACTCTTGGGTGGAGGGCTGCCGAAAGACCCGGGCCAACGCTATCATTCCCATCTGAATGCTCTCTTTGAACTCAGAGTGGGAAATTTCTATCTTCATCCTTTTGGGGTCCTTCTTTAGAACATTGAGCCAATGGGTATTCATATATACCCTGGCAGCATCCTCAAGCTATGTAAATTGGGTCAAGGCATCTGTCCTTGTAACCACTGTGGCCTTGGTGAATTGTGGTATTCCCAGACCTTCCTGGAATGTGACTGGGTCAAGGGATACCAGAGGAGTAGGGTACCCAGTTGGTTCTACGGCCGCGAGCATAAAAACCCAAATAGAAGAGTTTTAGTTGGTGGCCAGCGTCAAGATAAGCTCCGAAGATTGCACGGAGCATGGGAAACAAGCCACCTTGAGGATTCTAGAGTCCCTAACATTAATTGCTAGCTGATCTCTAGCCTGTTGCTGGATGTACATTATTTTTACCAAGGCCTGTATTTTTGGCCATGTTCCGATGCTGGTGTCGGTGATAAGCTTACATTTGGACTCGATCTTTGATCCCATAATGACATTGTCTTGCATGAACTTCATAGTCAGGGGCAGCTTTTCTAGGGCCTTCTCCATTTTGGACTTTACTGCCGCCCTAGTGGCTACCGCAAAAGGTAGCTCTGGACTTCCGGGTGGAGAGGATGCGGATGCTTCAGACATGTTTGGGAAGTGAACTCCAAAAACCTGCAAGGCAAAGCGACCATCAAAACGTATTAACCAAATAAAATTTCTGGGGTCTGGAGATCTTACCACCGTGATGCTTGCCTTTCCTGAAAAGTTAGTTTTATTCAAAAAGAACAAAAAAAAAATGCATCACATAAACTTAAGATTTTATTGAACATCTGGGTCCGGGGACTTTATCACACTTGGTAAGGAAACGGGATGGATTGATGGTAGGATACCTAGAGCCCAGAGAAGTAACCATTGGTGAGGACGTGTAAAAGGGCAAGTCATCAAGCCCACATGGGCGCCATGTGCATAAGTATTAAATGGAAGTTATGGCGATGATGGCGGAGCCAACTTTCCAAACGTGCAAAAAGTGAAGGCCACTTGGCTGGAATTGATTGTGCGCATGAGACATAAATGAGGGTCTGACTGGTTTTATGGAAGAGAGAGAAAATTGCCTGTTTGAAACCGGTCGAGAGTCAAGTTTCAAACAGGTGGTTTTCTACCCCGAAACAAGTTCATGGGCAGAAAACCAGCAACACAGGCGACTCGACCACCTTGTCAAGCCACTCAGAAGGATATACATGAAGGTCAAGGGATATATATACCAAATATACACAAATATATACAAATATACACATCATAAAATGACATTCATAGGAAACTAGGCAAGGCAAAGAGGATATACAACTATCTACATACTCTACAAACTGACTACTTCTGTGCAGAGGGCAGACAACCCTCTGGCAGAGCCGACCCACCAACGGGCGGCAAAACCAGAAAATAGGAAACAAACAAAATAGAAAGATGATAAAGGAAAGCAAGACAAAAGAAACACCAAACAAACCAGAAGAAAACAAAAAGGCAGGAACAGAAACACCAACCTGAGAATGTCGAAAGGTGGAGGAAAGGAGGAAGTCACCACGGGAGCTCTACAACAGCTATAGTTGTTAGACGGTCACAACCACCACCATGAAGCACTCATAATCGCCTGATAAGGATTGGAAGTGTTAAGCATTGATTACCGCTAACTCTTAGTAAATCACTCTGTAATCACTCTGAAATTGCTCTGAGTGCTCAAAAGTTTTAATCATGGTAAATGTGAAGGTGACAAATAAGTTCTATTTATACCCGTGGTAAAAAGAGTAATCCTCCTCCTTCTAGAAATCTTTGGACAAGTAAACCTCTGGACCCCTGGGCCTGGGGATTCCCTGCGATGATAAACTTAAGAACATCATGGCGAAGAATCCCAGAGTCCAGAGTCTAGCTCCCAACGAAGAACAACCTCCGGGACCAGAGTCCCAGAGATGAAAAACCAAACATACAAAACACAACGGGGAAGAAAACCCTAGAGAAAGAAAACAAAAGGAAAAAAGACAAGGCAAGAGCTACAAGCAGAAAACAAACAAAAGAGAAATGGGGGACCCAACATTTTGCACACACTATGTAGGGACGGGGATGCAGGGCATAACAGTTGAAAAGAAAATTTTGTTTCAGAAAAGTCCTTTTGGAAATTAATTTATATGCGATGGAACATTTGGCACACCATAGGTAGGTATTCATACAGGTGCGTATAAGTCTGACACATTTTTAATTCCTTTTTATGAAGAATTAGACATCAATTTAATTAAAAACAATTTAGGAGTACAATAGAGTATGAAAGAAAATAAATCATTAATGCAAAATGCTCTTGAAAGTGATATAGTTCCAAGAACACTATTTGAAAGAGATATTACATCTCAAGAAAGCTTAGAACTATCTAATCTAATGTATAATAAGAACAAAATAGAAAAAGATGATAATATAATTGATAAGGAAATTTTATTTCATCTAAAAAATTATTTTCATTTTTCCTATGAAGTAATACCACAGAAGAAAAAACATGGTATAAAAGACGGTAATTGGATGGAAAAGAAACCTAATAAAATAGTAGGGTTTCTAAATAATCATAAAATCTTTTAGAAAAATGATTTCAATTTGGGGTAACTGGGACCAGTACGTGAAGAATTTTGTGGCTATAATATTTTATTTTCAAATAGGATGATAGAATGTATTAATTCTAATGAAAAAACAAATGATAGTGCCAGTTGGAGTTTCTTATTATTACAAGATCAAAATCAAATCTTTGACAGGGGTAAGGTTTTTAAAACATCAAAAATAGGTAAGTATGCTTTTATTTTTATATTTATGTACCTTCATGAAATTTCAAATTATAGATTGATGTATTATTGAATTGCACATCTATTACAAAATTTCATGCCTTTGCTTAATATATTTTTCTGATTAAAGCAGTTAAAAGAAAAACCCTAAATAATGAGATTGCATTCATATTTTTTATGATATTTTGTGCTTGCCTGGAAGAGTTACGCATTTTATCAGCTAGAAAATATCAAATGGGTGGTTCCATGAGTTGCAAATTTTGGTGAAAGATTAACCAGTCTGCTGCAATTCTATCTTATATCGCAAACCAGCTTCATAGTCATGACCGGTTTATGGAAAAATCAAATGGATTCGAGTGTATCAAAATGGAAATGCAACCTTGTTTTTGGAGAATGACAATGATTGGAATAAGATGGGAGATCAAGCGCTAGTTGACCCCTTGNAACCAGCTTCATAGTCATGACCGGTTTATGGAAAAATCAAATGGATTCGAGTGTATCAAAATGGAAATGCAACCTTGTTTTTGGAGAATGAAAATGATTGGAATAAGATGGGAGATCAAGCGCTAGTTGACCCCTTGTTCTTGATCTCCTTCTGTCTGCATGCACCTGGGTGAGATCAGTGCACATCGTGTAGTTTAAGAGCTAGTCAAAAATAGGAAGGAGACAAATATGCTTTTTAGCGAGCATCGGTGCCATGGCAAGCGGGGCTTGTCGAGTGGATTAAGGAAAAATATAACCGCCACTTCAAATTACTTAGCTCCCTACAACATAGAAGTCAAAATAGTAGGGAGAATGCCCATTCTTATTCTTAGGAGGGATGGCTGAGAGTTACTTATTCCAGCCTGATGAGTGGTAGGGCCTCTCTCGCGAGTGCTTTATTCCTGAATGCCTTATTTCACTATTCCTAATTCCTTACTCAAACCATTTCAATCAGTATTAATTAGAGGTAGGTAAGGGTATATATGTATTATCAATAGAAGGATAGCACTAGGATGATGCAATTGCGAGAGCCAGGTGGTGTTGCTGGATATAATTATCCAAGGAATATTTTACAAGCTGAGGACATTCCTCTTGTTTCTGATTGGTATGAGGAGCACTATCCTCCCACATATCCAGTGAAGGTTCGAGTGAGCTATTAGAAGTTGTTGAAGTGTTATGTATTGAATGAACTGCACCATAGGCCACCAAAGGCTCAGAAAAAGAAGTACTTGTTCCATTCTCTCCAAGCCACTAAGTTTTTCCAGAAAATAGAGTTGGACTGGGCAAAGGTAGGACTTTAGGTTTGCAGGCAGGGGTATAACATGTTGAATTTTCTTATTCATCACAAGAATTTGAATTATCTCCATCTAGATTATAATTTTAATCTGAAACCTGTGAAGACATTCACAACCAAAGAGCATAAAAAATCACGATTTGGAAATGCTTTTCACTTGTTCCATGAGATTCTGAGATTGAAAAAGCTTGTTGTGGATGCCAATATACAATTTCAGCTGGGAAATGTAGACGCTTTTCAGTTGGCAGATGGATTGCAGTATACATTTTCACACGTAGGGTAGTTAACTGGAATGTATTGTTACAAGTATCATCTTATGCGGCATATCAGGATATGCAAGGATTTAAAGCATCTAATTTACTATCATTTTAATACTGGACCTATTAGAAAGGGGCCCAATAGTGGTTTCTAGGCTCCAATGTGGAGGGTGTGGTTCTTTTTTTTTCTACATGGTATTGTGCCACTGTTGGAAAGATGGCTTGGGAACTTGCTTGCTAGAAAATTTGAAGGCCGTCATTCAAAGGGAGCTTAAAGGAGAAACAATCTATGACCTAAACCTAGCTTCATCGGCAAGAGGCACATCGATAACATCATCGGGGATTGGGGTGACACTTTTTGGTCTTACCTGATAATATAAGTTTCCCCAATCAGTGTATCGGCAAGAGTTATGATGACAAGCTCATCGGGAATCGTGGTAGTAAAATCAAAGTTAGCCTGATAAGCCAAGTTACCTCGATTGAAGTGTTTAAAATAAATTTTTAATTATATTAAGAATATCATCAGGGAATCAGGGTAACAGGTTTTAAGTTATTCTGATAAGCATAGTTACGCCGATATTATACATCGGTAGATGTTGTTCTAAAATATCTATCAGGTATCAAAGTAAGTTGGTTTATGCTCCCCCGATAATAGATGTTATACCGATAAGATGAATTGAAAGGGCTTATGTTGATAATCATAATAAAAGTTAAATTATGTTTGCTGGAGGACAAAGATATGCCGATGGAAGAAATAAAAGTGGGGCCCARAGATTAAGTTTATTTTTTCCTAAAGGGTACAGGTAAGTGTAACACCCCAAAATTGGCATCTTGCAACTCTAACCAATTTTTTTGCATTTGTCATTCTTCTAGATCATCAAAGTCCTATTGTACTAGGCAATTATGAGTTTTTGACTGACTCTACTCGACCTAAGTGTCAAATGTAGAAAATCCTAAATCTACATTAATCATACATCATATTTAATTCCTAAGTACCTATTTGGCTAAACAAACCTTATGATCAATTTAATTTAATTATAAAGTCCTAGCACTTTAATTAAATTAAATTCACCCTCTTTAGCTGAGACACATGAAAAAGAAATTAAATGATATTTAATTATTAAATAAATATCCTCATTTTCAATAATTGAATTTAATATTCAAATAATTGAGAAAAAGCAATTATGAGGTCATATTTATTTAATTAATTGAATATTCTCTCAAAAATCTTTCTTTTATTCAGAATTGGAAACTTTGAATTAATTGTGCTTTAAAGAGAAAGAAAAAAATTTAATTCAAATAAAACAGAATTAAATGAAAAAAAGAAAACAGTTAAAACAGGAAGAAAACAATTTATTGTATTCTTTTGAATAAAGCTTTCTATTTTAAACTGGCTTTTCTATCTGTTTTATTTCAAAGAGGAAAGTTTCTATTCTGATCATCTCTGAGTCTATAAAAGAACTCTCATTCTTCATTCAAAACCCCCTGAATTTCTGAAGAAAATATGCATTGTTAGAATACTGAATTATTGTCATAAATTCATATAGAATAATATCATTTTGCAATAGAATAACTTCAATTTCTAAATTAATTGCATTGATCATCATGTCTTAGATTATCTCATATCTCTCATTTTCTTAGCATAATATTGCATTGTATAGCATTTATCATGATAAATCATTCATTCCTAGATTGGTCCATGGTTGTGAGACTCTCGTTCCGAGAGCAATTTCAAAAACACCATCTGGATAGAAGGCAGCAGGTTGAATCATGCACGTAGACAGGATGAGTAATCTCATATTCAGTCTTGTGTGTACTTGGTGAAGAAGGACTATGTTGAAGTGTATGGTGAATTAACAAGGCCAAATTTACCACATACATTTTTGGCGCCCACCATGGGGCAGGTATATTTCTATCTGGCCTCATTTCATTTCATATTTTTCATTTTTTTGCATTCTGTTGGTACTTCTGTACAGGTTCTGTTTTAATTTCGCGTGAACTTTCTATACGATTCGCGTGAACTTTCTAGTTCTTCGCGCGGTACACAAAAATTCTTCGCGCGACCTAGGATACTTTATCGTGTGAAATTACAGACCAGAGCTTTCATTTTTGATATTTTATTATCTCAGTTTTCTAACCACGTGCTATTTTTTAACAACTGTGTTTCTCTGATTTTATCTTTTTGAAACAACTTGACAGTGGTTTGCAGGACGCTGAGATAAAGAGAAAGCCATTATAAACTTCTGACATGTTTATTGCAGGATGCTAATATGAAGAAAGGAATTACAAACTACTAATAGGTTTTATTGTAGGACATTTGTTGAAGACCTTGCTTATTTTCACAACTTCTTATGTCTGTTTTTAGTAGTTAAAACACACTTTGGTTGGTGCTTAAAATGAATCACTGTCTTGCATGATTGAAGTTTTTTTTTTTAGATTGTAATCCTAAGAACTACATGAACATATCCTCTCCCCTTTCCTTTATGGATCTTGGGTGTAAGAGAAATTCATGTGATTCTTCTAGAGTGGCTACCTCCCGAGAGCTTTAGCAGAGCCAGTAAGAGTGGATGCCCAAACGGTAACAAGCTAAATCCAAGCCCTTCCAAACCGGTATACAAAATATGCTATTGTGATTAATGTCATAATAGACAGGTGTGAATTCATTGTGGCAACCAAAATCTCCTCCAGTACCCTAGTGGTGCGTTAAAGTCCCGACATCGTTAAGGTGAAAGCCTTACTTTGAACGGATGTGGAGAGCCACCTTTATTGGGAAAATGACTTGATCACAACCACCTGAACAGATGTCCTTAATACAAACTGTTGTTCTAGTTTCCAAAAACCCTCTATCTATTGGCGTGAAAAGTCAGAGACCGACTAAGACGCCCCACATTTTTATGGCTTTTAGTAGAGATAATAGCCCTTTGGGAAGCAATTCCTTTGGGGTTCGAAGCTTGGTATGCCTGAGAAGTGAGTGCATATGTAAGGAGGA
>MU225940.1:1768437-1782157 GCA_018584345.1 Thuja plicata
TTATCCTTTGGGACTATTCTAACAATATCTTCACCAAGCTACTACCCAAGGATACATTTGAGTACTTGAGAAAGAGACTAGGGGTCAGATCCTTGTCTATTGGTCAGTAAGATGACTAGAATGCTGCATTAGCCAACATATTATTAGAATATAATTCATGTTGATGCAAGAAAAGAAATGGACTTCAAAGATACATTTGTACACAACAAGGTATTTATCTCCACCAAGCACCAGAGTTGTTGTATTACTGATGGATTGGGAAATTCAAGGAATATATTGAATGGATAGAAAGGATTGTTTAGCATTACTTGTTGGAAATCTACAATGTAAACAATTTTTGTTTTGTCATTGATGTCAAACCTTAATTGGTAAGACTATTGCTATTTGTTTGAGTACCATATCTATTGATTACTGAAGAAGATTTGAAGGAAAGGATAACAAGAAGACCAAGTGAAATGGTTGAGTTATGGGAAATTACAAGGGTACTTGATCAGTTGGCACATTGGCAAGGTAATGTGTTGTTTATCTATAATACTAATTTATGACGTCAGTTTACTCGAAACAGTATATGTCGAGAAAAGTTTGTGTCGACTGAGCACTAGTGTATGCTGAGCATAATTTCTAAGTGTCGATCGAGTGCCAGTAAATTGCCAAGGAAAATAGTGATGACCGGGTGGAAGAACATAGTGTTGGCTGACCAGCAGTATTTTGGTAATTGTTGAGATTTGAGATCTTTGGCTGACATAATTGAATTTATTAGGATATGTAAAGTTAATTAAAGATGAGCACAATTGGTCCACACTATTTAAATGCATGGGTAACCGTAATTAACGCATGGATCCAAGATTTAATCAGTGATTTATTTGGAGAAGTAAATTAAATGTAAATGATGGAAAGATCTGTTGGATCTAACCTAACCTACAATCTATGATCTTGATTAAGTGGAAAATATTTATTTTACCTAGATGAAGAGGTATAAGATAATCTCAAGCAGTTATTCAAGTTGTGAGATGAATGTGAAAAGTGTATGCAAGAGGATTGCATGGGTAATTAACTTATTGGCATGAAATTGATGACATTAATTTGTCATTAGTATATAAACAACACTTTCGGTAAGCCTACACCGAAAGACAAGAAAGAGAAAACTGATGATCAGATTGGGAGATCACCAAAAATGACTAAGTATAGAGAGAAACGATGACACAAGTCAGTGTGCAAACCAAAAATCACAAAGAAGAAAGATAAAGTGGAACCCGACAGAGGAACCTAAAATGCAAGTTACAGTGTATACTGAAAAGACAGATACAGTGCAACTCACAGTAAAAACCAAAAGACAGTCAAGCATGACCGACAGACAAAACTGAAAGTAAGTTGCAGCCCACAAAAACTGGATCTAACTTCCACATCAGATAAAGAAAGTGTATTCTATTTATAGGATATTTATTGTTTTAAATCCATTTATTTAGGGACAAGAAACATTAATGTAAGTGTTTTAATCAGTCTACCTGATTTAAAACACATAGACTAGGAGATCTAGGTGTAAGTTGTAAACATGATCTGAGAGTTAACATTGTTTTTATCACAAACTTGATGAAGTCAACTCATCTATAAATAGATGATGTAATCATTCATTAGAGTGTTTGTGCAAGAAGGAAAAAGATAGAGGAGAATAGAACAAGCTCATCTATGGATTGAATTGAGAGTTTCAAGAAATAGAACAGAAAAAAAAGAATCTGGTTAGCAGAACCAAGAACAAAGGAAACTGATAATTAGAGGTATTATTCAATCATAGTTAAGGTGATAATATTTTTATGTGAACTACATAGGATCTGTATCAGCAATAGGATATTTCATTTACCAGTTCAATTTGTAATTTTCTATCATTCTAACAAGTGGAGAAAAGTGTAAAAATCCTTTCAAGGAAGGTGGACTTAACAGTCCTATTATAAATCTCTTAATTGAGTGCACACTTCATTAGTGTTGCTAAATCTCTTAATAGAGTAGACTTTAATAGGTCTCCACTTTAATACTCCTGACAGGGTAGATCATCAGAAGTGATCAATTGTAAGCCTTTACCGGCTCCCTTCCATTCTGCAGATAGTGAAGTTTTGTGGGTGTCATCCCCACCACAGTTTTTACTTCCTAACAGGAGTTTTGTGTGATATCATATCTTTTTTTTTGTCAATTATGTTCATGAAAGTTTCTATGAATGATTCACATGTTTATTAATGTTATGAATTGATATAACTCACAACAAGATGGTTTAGATCTAATTGAATGAACATGCAATTGATTAAAGGATACAAAAAGTTTTAGAGGTACTGATTCACCCCTCCCCTCTTAGTACATACTCCCATTAATCCCAACAATTGGTATAAGAGCTAAGTCTCTTCTTAGAAAACTTAAAGACTTAAGAGAAAACATCATACAATGGAGAAGTACAAACTTGATAAAAAATATTGAGAATAAAAAGCTTGAAATACAGGTGTTCTATGAACAGTATAAAGAAGAAAGAATCAAGATGAGAGAGCCGTTGGATGAAATAAAAGGTATGGAAACTTAGAGCAATGAAAAATATTATCAAGAAGAAGAGATTCCAAATTTTTTTGTCTTCAGGACCAACTACAAGAAAAGCATCAGATACATCAGAAGAAAGCAACCTAACTGAAATCATTCTACATCTGGTTGGACAAGTTATATCTCTAAAAATTGGTCAAGAGACATAGATGGTAAGGATGGTTGATGTCAAGAACAATGCTAGATAGGTTGAACAAGAAAGAACACTAGCTATTGATGATAGAAGAAAGATCACAGAAAAGCTACAAGCAAAGAAGGCTGAAATACAGAGACTTACAGAGCATCGCCATGAGATAACAAATCAGATTATTCTTATGATTCAAGAGGCAAACAAAATAAATGTTGAACTCATTGAAAGAATAGAAGCTATTAGTGAACTAAGGGATGAGAATGAAAAGTTAAAACATGAATTAATAATATAGAAATAGCATAATGGAATTATCAAAAAGGCTAAAGAAAGTAATAAAAGAATGGATGATTTTCTTGAGTGACAACGAAGAGTCAACAACAACAATGGTATAGGCTTTACCGAAAATGGAGAATCATCAAATCAATCCAATCCAAAGAATGTCTATGAAAATCCAAGACCAAGAAAGCTTACATGCAAATATTATGGAAAGCAAGGACATATATCAAATGTATGCAGAGAAAAAATGAAAGGTATTCCTAAATCTATATCTTCATTCATAGGATTCTTTTATAAATGTAACAAGAAAGGTCATAAATCATATGAATGTAATTCTAAGATGGATCAACCAAAGAAGGAAACCTACATGGAAAAATATTTTCCTACATGCAAAATGAATGGGCACACAAGTCTTGAATGCTAGAAAAAGAAAATTTCCCATCGATAGGAGATGTGAAATGGGACAACACCAAACTAGTCACCATGCAAATCAGTGAACACATAGCTACACTGGGAGATAACTTTGGCATAGTCATGGATGAATACTTCAATGTATTCAAAGACTAAATGCAAAAGAGGGTAAGAATCCTCAAGCAACTCATCAATCAATATGAGGCTGAGATATGCTTCATGGTTGACACAGATAATACCTACATCAAACCTATTATAGCAAGGAAAAAATGGTTGCAACCATTGGAATATGAGATCAACATTGATCTTGTAACAAAGGAAATTGATGCCTTAATGAATGAACCACTGGACAAGAAGCAACCAAGGTTTGGCACATATGAAGAGGCCAAGTCAGGAATTAAATCAGGCCTAGTTGTCAAGAAACTAGTCAAAAAGAAGGACATAATGGAGAAGAATCTCAAGAATATTATATCAGTAACTAAGGAAGAAGTTGTGAAAGATGAAGAATTTGATAAAGAGGAGGAAAACAAAGAACAATTGTCTTTCGATCAATATGAAGAGAAGAATGACTCCAAGGAAACAGAGTCATATTTGCCACCTCTTCCACCATCCAAGAAACCAAGGAATATAGCTGCTTCAAGGACTAGAAGCCAAATGTCCAAAGAATCTACTCCTTCACCTCTTAAGAAAGGAAAGGTCAAGACTTACAAGAGGAAAGCTCCCACACCGAAAAGAGGACAAAACAAGAAGGGTAGAAAATTCATTAGAACCAGAGAGGACATAGAAGACACCGAGCAAGATGAAGCCTTAGAGGCACAAAATGTCAAGGTAAAAGAACCTGATGCTATTGATGACATTATTGCAAACTCTTGATCCATTACAAATCCACACATTAGAAAAAGGCAGAAACAAAGTCAAGAAGATCATAATAAAATTCAAGAAGCCATGATAGCTAAAATATATAACTTCAAATATATACCAATGCAATTTGAAGGAAGTTATGTACCACAGGAACTCTTGGATAGATTATCCACCCGTTGGACATTTGATTTGACAAATGAGAAATAAATCAAAGAGAGAGAGTACTTGTTTCTCTAATGCCACCCGAATCTAAAAAGGTAGAGATAGATGAGATGATGGAGAAACACAAGAAGGAATTATCACCAAAGCTAAGGGCATATAAATTTCTTGAAGGAAAGTTGTTTGAACTTGAATAGGACAGCCACAAGAAATGGTGCAAGATAATGGATAGACCAATTGGGGAAGACATCCCCGACAAAGACCTTCAACAACAAGATGTTGATAAGGCAACTCAAGATAATTCATCCATTGAGTTAGATAAAGAAGAGGATGATATAACAGGGAATAAGATTACATATGTAGTAGATGAGACATGGGATGATACCACAAATGAAAAAATTGTGGAGACCAATGTCATCTATATCACCGATGACCCAACAAATGAAATCAATAAGGATGAAGATGTCACTGTTACAAAAGACACAACTGATGAACACGACACAACAATTGATAATGCACAAGTGAATATTCTAGGAAACATGCCTATATTGATACAAGAAATCAATAACCTACAAGAAACAAGAAAATCAATGGTGAAGGACACTCCCAAGGATGCAGGAGAAGAAGTTAAAAAGGATAAAACCAATGGCCAACAAAACATCAGAGATACTCAAGATGTAACTGACACTACCAAGGTTATTGAAGGAGATAAGGACAAAGATGCAGAGGCTCAAGACAAGAATTAAAAAACCAAGGCAGATGATGCAAAGGACACCAATGAAGGAGAAAAACCAAGAGATGGTACTCCTAAGAAAATAGACAAGGTTGCTACTGATGATGTTAAGGTGAATGTGGAGACGTTTGCAGACACTCGACAAGCTGAAACCGAAGCCAAGTAGTAGAAAGAAGCACAACAAGTCACATCATCAAGCACAACTGAAAAGGTTAAGAAATTGGAAATGGTGATACATTCTATTGAGTCATAGAAGAAGAAGAAGAAAACAAAGAAGAAAAAGTTTGAGGTTACACTAGATGCAATCATTAAAATACCGAAGTGTGACCCCTCTACACTTGATATGGACGCATTACAAGAATATGGAGAGATATGCTAGAGGAAGGCATTAAAAGAGAAGATAAAGAAATAGCATAGGGACTCCATGGTACTGGAGACAACATGGGACATTCTACATCAAATTGTACCCAATGTGGATATTGATCAAAGCAAGCCTATATTTGATCAACTAGCTACCCTCATTGACGCAATGAAAACTCAGAACATTGATGCTGAGAAGGAAATTGAGGAGAGAGCCAAAATGAAGTGCCAACAAAATCTCATAGAGAACATCAGCTAAGAAGTGGCAGAGAATAAGGTAAAGCTATCAGAATTCATATCTGAATTAGACCCCATCATATCTGAAGCTATAACCTTAATACAAAAGCTGAGAAAAATAGAAAAGTTCACTAAGCAAAATAGTGACAATATAGCAAAGCTAGATGCAGATCTAGAAAACAGTGCTAGTTGCTTAACCAAAGATGGAGACAATGTAGTCAAACTGTGTTATGAGAAGATCATTGAGGTAAAAAGGTTAAGGCAGGAACTATGGGAGGCAGAAACACATTTCAGAGAAGAAGTAATCGAGCTACAAGCTCAACTTATGCCAGATCTTACACTACTAAAACAACATATCAGTACTGCAAGGCAACTGATAGGAACTTCTGAGATGTCTATAGCAGAAAGAATCTATGACATGCATTCAAAGCTAGCACTTGAGCATATGGCTCTAGAGAACCTAAAAGAGAAATGGGTAAAAATGATGGAACACATGAAGTCTTCTCATTCCCACATTTTTGATAAGCTCTAAGGTAAATAACCTTTGCCCTTAATATCAAATAAAGGGGGAAATGATATAAGGTACAAAATAAAAAGGAAAATGTTATGTACATTCATTCAGATGGGAAAAAGATAGATATGTATATGTATATTCATAAAGGGAAAATGATACGTAGAAGGAAGAGATATATATGTAGAAGTAAAATATATCATATGTATAGATATACCAGCATATACATAGGGGGAGTCATTAAATGACTAAGGATTACATATGGTGTATATATTTAACATTTTGTTAGCATTTTGCACATATCAGTTTTTGATGCTAATGTCAAAGGGGGAGATTGATGACATTAATTTTTCATTAGTATAAAAACAACACTTTTGGTAAGCCTACATTGAAAGATAGGAAAGAGAAAACTGAAGATCAGATTGGGAGATCACAAAAAATGACTAAGTACAGAGAGAATCGATGACACAAGTCAGTGTGCAAACTGAAAATCACAAAGTAGAAAGATAAAGAGGAACCCGATAGAGGAACCCAAAATGCAAGTTACAGTGCAGACTGACAAGACAGATACAGTGCAACTGACAGTAAAAATTGAAGGACAGTCAAGCATGACTGACAAACAGAACTAAAAGTAAGTTGCAGCCCGTAAAAGTTGGATCTGACTTCCACGTCAGATAAAGCAAGTGTATTCTATTTATAGGATATTTAATTGTTTTAAATCCATTTCTTTAGGGACAAGAAACATTAATGTAATTTTTTTAATCAGTCTAACTAATTTAAAACACGTAGACTAGAAGATCTAGGTGTAAGCTGTAAACCTAATCTTAGAGTTAACATTATTTTTATCACAAAATCGATGAAGTCAATCCATCTATAAAAAGATGATGTAATAATTCATTAGAGTGTGTGTGCAAGAAGGAAAAGAGAGAGGAGAACAGAACACGCACATCTATGGATTGAATTGAGAATTTCAAGAACCAGAACAGAAAAAGAATAATTTGGTTAGCAGAACCAAGAACAGAGGAAACCGATAATCAGAGGTATTATTCAATCACAGTTAAGGTGATAATATTTTATGTGAACTACATAGGATTTGTATCAGAAATAGGAGATTGCATTTACCATGTCAATTTGTAATTTTCTATCATTCTAACAAGTAGAGCAAAGTGTAAAAATCCTTTCAAGGAAGGTGGGCTTAACAGTCCTATTATAAATTTCTTAACCAAGTGCACACTTCATTAGTGTTGCTAAAGCTCTTAATAGAGTAGAATTTAACATGTCTCCAATTTAATACTCCTAACAAGGTAGATCATCAGAAGTGATCAATTGTAAGCCTTTACTGACTCCCTTCCATTTTGCAAATAGTGAAGATTTGTGGGTGCCGTCCCCATCGCAGTTTTTACTTCCTAATAGAATTTTTCTACAATATCATATCTTATGTTATGTATAAATTATGTTCATGAATGTTTCTATGAATGATTCACATGTTTATTAATGTTATGAATTGATATAACTCACAAAAAGATGGTTTAGATCAGATTGAATGGACATGCAATTGATTACAAAGGTTAATTTATTAAAGGATACAAAAAATTTAGAGGTATTGATTCACCCCTCCCCTCTCAGTACATACTTCCCATTAATCCCAATAGATCGAGTAGAGAAGGCTTAACAGAGAAGTAGAGAGTTGCTAAAGTGATTGCTTGATATATTTCCAAGCAGATCAGGAGATTGAAATGAAAATGGAGGCCACTCAGTGAATTAGTATAAGAGCTGAATTGGAGTTGTATTCGCAAATTAAGTTATATGTATCAAATCACACCTATTGATTACTTTCTAACCATTGTATCAGTCAAAATCCTTTAATCAGTTTGACCTAACAGTCATTGTATAAATCCTTTAAGCAAGGTGACATTCGGGTGGAATGTTCTAAGACCTCTAACAAGGCCACTCTTGACAGGGTGATTAAATCCTTTAACTAGGTCACATTTAGCAATGTGTTTTGTAACCTTTACCAGGGTTGGCTCCTAGCAGAGCTCACTTCAGAAGAGTCAAAATTTGGTAGCATGTTACTGGTGGTTTTTCCCAATTTGGGTTTGCACATTAAATATTGGTGTCAACTTGTGTGAATGTTTATGTTTTGTTTTACTATTAAGTTTCTGCAAGCTAATTACATTTGAAAAGTAAACTGCATATTTATGTTGTTGACTTATGTTGTTGCTAGTGAGCAGATCTGAGTTGTTTAAAGTGCTATAACGTTTCAGTTGGTTCATCTAGACCTAAGGATAACTGAGTCACCCCCCTCTTAGTTATTCTAAATTCATTCTAACAATTGGTATCAAAGCTTTGGTCTCTTGAAAATAGTTTGAATGTACTTGGAGTGAAAGATCAAGATGTATAAAAAGAAGGTACCGAAGTTGAACAAAGATAACTTCCCTGCAAGGTAGATTTTGATGAAATTGCATCTGGCTGGTATTGGTGATGCTGCTAAGTGATATATTCAACATGATTATGTACTCCCTACAACACCTCTCACCACTAAACAGTTAAGAGAAAAGCAGGAACACAATCAAGCAATGTTGGAGGTCGCATCATCCCTGAGCTATCCTGAATTTGAAGACATAAATAATTGTACAAATGAAAATCAGATGTGGGCTACCCTAGAAACCATATAGGGAGGGGATAAAAATGTGTTGAGAGCCAAATCTGAAAGTTTAAGAGGTAAGTTTGATGAAATGAAAATACAAGAAGCATAAAATATAGTTCAATATAGTGGTTGAATAAAAGAAGTTGTGAATGCTATTAGAGGAGTCAATGGAACTATTGATGATAACACCATTATGAGCAAGGTACTAAGGAATATTCTTCTTGTATATGCTTTTAGAGTCTCTAAAATTAAATAATTAAGGTGTACTCATAATAATTTGACTTTAGAAGGTCTGGTAGGCAGACTTACTGCATTTGAGATGTCAAATTTTGATAACTACACTCCACAAGCTATTGATTCTACATTCAGATCCCATTTGGTCCTTAACAAATCAAAGAAAGGAAAGAAATGTGTGAATAGTGATAGTGACACTGGAGATAATGATCTAGAAGAACTTGAGGTACTTATGGCAAGAAGACTATCTAGAGGAAAAGGAAAATTCAAAGGTAAACTTCCTATCATTTGTTTTTCATGTAACAAAGTTGGTCATATTGATGCTAGATGTCCTAATAAGAATGAAAAAGATGAAAGAAGAGACAACAAGTAAAAAGATAGAAAGGATGACTGAGACTTCAAAAAGTATAAGGATTACAAAGAAAAAGGTAAGAAATATTGCTATATAGCTGAAGAATCTTCTGACAGTAGATCTGACAATTCTGATGAAAATGATATAGAAGTTGTGTATGTTGCTATGAAAGATGATTTTGATGATGATGAGGAAACACCATTAATTTCTTATGAGTAAAGGTGACCGTTGGATTATTGACATTGGTTGTTCACATCACATGACTGGTGATAAGGATAAATTTGAGACCTTAGATCGGTGCAATGGCAGTTATGTTAGATTTGGTAATGATGCACCATATCTTGTTAAAGGGAAAGGATAAATTAAATTGACTAACAAGATCAGATGTGACAATATATATTGGGTTGATGATCTTAACTATAATTTATTGAGTGTTTCACATTTGAATACTTTCGGTTACAGAGTTGAATTCCATCATAAGAAGGCAAAGATCTATGATGCCACTAGAGAACTACTTGGAAGTGGAGAGAAGACAAAAGGTAACTTGTTCTAGCTGGACTTAGCTGATGAGACATACTTGTTTGCACAATACAATGATGTTTGGTTATGGCATATAATGTTGTGTCATGTAAAATTTGATAACTTGGTAAGCATAAGAAAATTGAAAAAGGTTAGAGGGCTACCTAAGTTAAAGAAACCTGAAAGTGCAATGTGTAAGCAATGTCAATTAGGAAAAATGACTAAATCTAGTTCCAAGAGAAAGACTCACACTTCTAAGGAAATTCTGGAATTGGTTCATACTGACCTTTGTGGTCCCATTGGTGAGAAAAGTTACTATGGAGATAGATATTTCATTCTATTTATTGATGATTACTCTATAATGATGACTATTATGTTTCTTAAAGAAAAATCTGATGCATTCTAGTTATTTAAGTGGTACTTGGCAAAAGTTGAAAAGGAGACAGGTAAAAGTTTGAAATGTTTTAGATCTAACTGAGGAGGCAAGTTTATTTCTAATGAGTTTAACATGTTCTGCAATGACCGAGGTATAAAAAGATAGATTTCCGCACCTAGGACACCACCACAGAATGGTATTGCTGAAAGAAGAAATAGATCTATAATGGACTGTGCCAGAACACTAATGATGGAGAAAAATGTTGCATAGAAATATTGCAGAGAAGTTGTGAGTACAATAGTCTATAACCTGAATAGAGTACAAGTCAATAAAGGTACTAATGATACACCTTATGAGATATGGTATGGATATGCACCTAATGTAAAATATTTCAAAGTTTTTGGAAGTAAATTCTTCATACTGAAGGATAAAAGAAATGGAAAACTTGATGCTAAAAGTGAGGAATACATATTTCCTGGCTATTCAACTAAAAGTAACGCATATAAGTGTTTGAATTCTAACACTAACAAAATTGTGGAAAGTGCAAATGTTAGAATAGATGAATATGTAGAAAGAAATGAAGGAGAAAGCACACAGGAACCTGAAAGTTACAAATCATTTGTTTATCTGGATGAGGAAGATTCTAATGTATTACCTAAAACTGAGAATGAGGTTGCCAAGCAATAGCTAGCACCTTCCGAGTCATATAATGAGGTTGCTGGGCAGTAGGAGGTAATTTCTAAGCTATTTGATGGAGATGCCGAGACACAGAATCAACCTAAATTGAATGAGAACAATGAATCTGAAGCAAAGAAATAACCTACTCTAGAAAAGTATGCGAGGAGGCACCACAAACCTGATTAAATCATAGGATCAAAGGATTCTACACTTATGAAAATAAGTAAGTTGAGAAACGGTACATGCTTCTTATGTGATTTGAGCCTAAAATTGTAAAATATGCTTTAGAGAATGAAGACTGGATACAAGCCATGAATGAAGAGATTGAACAAATTGAAAAGAATAATACTTGGACACTTTTACCTAGGCCAAATGAAAAAAATTTAATTGGTACTAAGTGGGTATTCATAAATAAGCTAAATGAACATGGAGAAGTAACAAGGAATAAAGCTAGACTGGTATGCAAGGGTTATGCACAAGAGGAAGGAATTAATTATGGAGAAACATTCACCCTAGTTGCAAGGTTGGAAGGAATTAGAACCTTAATTGCATATGCAACCTACAAAGGTTTTAAATTTTATCACATGGATGTAAAGTCAACATTCTAGAATGAGATACTAGAAGAAGAAGTGTGCATTGAACAAGCTGGTGGATTTGTTGACCCAAGCAAGAGGAACATGGTTTGCAGACTACAAAAGGCACTATATGGATTGAAGCAAGGAGAAAGAACATGGTATGAGAGACTGCACAATTATCTGATGAATAGTGGATTCGCAAGAACCAATGACAACAATAATATGTATTTAAAGACAGAACAAGGTAAAGGTACTTTATTAGCTGAAATTTTTGATGATGACATTATATTTGGTGGAAAAGATTTTTTATGCCAAACATTTGCAAAACAGATGAAAACTGAATTTGAGATGTCTATGTTTGGTGAGATCAAATTCTTTGTTGGCTTACAAATATATCAAATGAAGAATGGTATCTATATTACTCAATCAAAATATGTCAAGGAGATACTAAAAACTTTTGGAATGGAAGAATAAAAACTAGTAAGTACACCCATGGCTACTGGACATAAGTTAACAAAAATGATGACACAAATGAAGTGAATCAAACCCTTTACAGGTCAATGATTGGAAAGCTGCAATATGTTGTGCACAATAGACCTGATATTGCTCTAGTTGTTGGAATTGTTCCAAGATTTTCTGCCAATCCCAAGGAGACTCATATGATGGAAGTAAAAATAATTCTAAGATATTTGAAAGGAACAAATGAATATGGTATGTACTACAAAAATAATGATAAGTTTGATCTTAGAGTTTACACTGACTCTGATTGGGATGGAAATGTGGATGACAAGAAAAACACCACATGTGGCTCATTTCTTCTGGGAAAGAGATTAATTTCATAGACAAGAAAGAAACAAAATTTCACCTCACAATCTATAGCGGAAGCTGAGTATGTGGTAGCAGTAGTCAATTGTTCTAATATTGTGTGGTTAAAGATACTACTAAAAGGTATGAAAGAGGAGATCACAAAACCAATTGTTATATATATTGTTAATCTCTAAGTTTTGTTGATGATTAGTGACCAACACTTAGTCATTCACTTCGACAGTTTTAGTTGGCTATCACTGTGGCCTAGCTAAAACTATCCAAGGCCGAGCAACATTGCCAAGCAGTATTCAGGTTGCCAAGTTGTATCATGCCGAGCCGAGCAGGATACTTAGTGACGAGCGACAAAGATGTTAAGTGTCGAGCAGAATAGTTTTTGTATACATGTCTGGAATGATTCAAACTTTGAGGATAACTATTCAGGCCAACTTGTATAGGCCTTTTGGGCTGACTTATGTACGCATTTAATATTTTCCTATAGACTTAGTTATGGATTTAATTTTTTTATCATATGCATGACCTATTGTAATCATTAAATGTAATGCCTTCAAGGCATAAGTAATAGATCTTGATCATTGATCTAGATCTCGCTACCATACTTGAATAGATATATAAGATTGCTTCTAAACCCTATTTTGTGTGTGTGGAGAGAAGTGGTGACTGCATTTCCAAGTGAAATGCACAGAGGGTTATTTTGTTAAGAAGCATAGATCAAGTAGAGTGACAACACAGTGAACATTAGAGTAAAGACATATCAAATTGTGAGATCATAGAAGGTACTGGAAAGAGGAGATTTGTCATCAACATCTAAGTGCATAACAAAGGATCATTACTTGAAACATTCTAATCATTGTATCAGGTGAAAATCTCTTAATAGAGTGGTTCTAGTAGACCTTTCTAAATATCCTAATAGAGTGCTTACTTTATTGTAAGTTGAAATTCTTTCACAGGGTATATTGTAATGATCTTTAGCTCTTAACTGGCCATACCTTTAACTGGGTAGATTGCATTTTGTAATCAACTTTTGTAGCCCTAACAAGCACACTTTATTGCTATAGTAGTGAAGAATTTTGTGGGTGTCATCCCCACCCCAATTTTACCTATTTGGGTTTCTGGGTTACCAAGTTCTTGTGTTATGAATTATTTACTTCATTGTGTGGATGCTATTTGATATTATATTAGATTCATATATGTATGAATGTGGATCAGTTTGTTTTAAGTGTTTAAATTTGAAGATCTGATTCACCCCCCCCCCCCCT
>MU225940.1:1799920-1823647 GCA_018584345.1 Thuja plicata
GGGTTTTCTTTCAATTAAATAAATTAGAAGAATTTTATTTAATTAAATGGGGGAAATTGAATTTAATTAAATAAGAGGAATTTTATTAAAAGGGAGATTAAATCTTTTAATTAAATAAGAGGAATTTCATTTAATTAAAAGGGAGATTAAATATTTTAATTAAATAAAAATGATCAAACCTTAGGAAACATTGAAATGATTGAATAATTAAATTAATTACAATTTGATCAAGGAAATTGATTTGAATTGAAAATGTTCCAAAGCATTGATTCAGAAAATTGAGAAAATGATAAATGGGGCCCAAAGTCTAGGTGACCATTTTAGGGTGCCTATAATCAGTAGTGATGATTGTAAGAAATATTGCTTTTTGAATATAGCTCTGCAACTCTGAGTTTGCGAAGAACATGAGCATTTCATTGTGACAGTGCCATCTAATGGATTAAAAGCTTTGAACTAATGATTTTTTTTTGTTCATGGGATAGTTACAAGAATCTTTCATTCAGTAAGTTAGTTGTTTTGAGTTAGTCTAAGGTCTTAGATAAATTGTTTTGTGTTTAGTGTGTTCTGTGGTCCTGCCCTGACCAGTCAATCCTTTCATGGCTCGCCCATCAAAACTAACCACAATATCTTCCTAAGGGTGGTTGGATATGTTAGGGGAGTCATTAGTCTATACATAAGTAGGAGTAGGATTTTGGTGGAGTCGAGTTGCTATTTTTACTACTAAGCCCTAGGCGAGCTGACAGTGTTCGATTAGAAGTTTAGGATTGAAGAATTAAAGATTTCTTGCAAGGTAGAGAAGTAATTTATGGGAAAAGTATAGTTCTAGATAGGGTATAGTCATATCCTAACATGCTATGAGGATTGAGTTCATACAAATCCATTAGACCATGTTTTGGGTGAGTTTCAAACTGAGATATAGTCAGTCCTAGAAATTAGACCTATTAGCCCTATTGGTCCTAGA
Organism: Thuja plicata; assembly: GCA_018584345.1. NCBI lineage: Eukaryota > Viridiplantae > Streptophyta > Pinopsida > Cupressales > Cupressaceae > Thuja > Thuja plicata. The sequence continues at coordinate 1,800,882 of MU225940.1, forward strand.
TAGTAGGAACCCTATGTACGGAGGGCCTAGGAGACTAAAACCTACAAAATCCTTTGTAAAATGATAAATTGTATCTGAATGTGGGATTAGTTTTTCAATTTCTTTAGGAAATTTTTAAAAGAATTGGGAAAAGGTCTCTGCAAAAGGCTACAAGGAAATTAGGCCTCTTGAAGACTAAAACTTGGACTCGACTAAAAAGGGTTATGAGATCCTTCAAAATGGATCCAAATGGGAGAAAGTGGAATTTTTCCATGATGATGGACACCCCTGCAATGAATTTCATGAATGGAGAGAAGTTGGCACTTAGATTCTTCTAAGTGTAGGAGAAGAAGTGAAGTACCCAAAGGGTGTTAGTCTTTCAAAGGTGAAGCACAAAGAGTGAGACTCTTAGAGGAGAGTTGTATTAGGAATTAGTTAATCATCTAAGCCTAATAAGGACCTAGAGGAGATTAGGATCCTTGAAGAAGACAAAGAAGGTATTCTTAGCAAAGTGTGCAAGCAAGCCCTTGGAACACTTACATCATCAGTTGACACATTGGCAAGGTAATGTGTTGTTTATCTATAACACTAAGTTATGATGTCAGTTTACAGGGAACAATATATGTCAAGTGAATTTTATGTCGACTAAGAACCAGTGTATGTTGAGCATAATTTCTAAGTGTCAACCGAGCGCCAGTAAATTGCCAAGGAAAATAGTGATGACCGAGTGGAACAACACAGTGTTGGTCGAGCAATAGCATTTTGGTTATTGTTGAGATTTGAGATCTCTAGCCGACATAATTAAATTTATTGGGATATGTAAATTTAATTAAGGATAAGCATGATTGGTCCACACTATTTAAATGCACAAGTAACCGTAATTAATGCATGGATCCAAGATTTAATTAGTGATTACTTTGGAGAAGTAAGTTAAATATAAATGATGGAAAGATCTGTTGGATCTAACCTAACCTAAGATCTACGATCTTGATTAAGTGGAAAAGATTTATTTTACCTAGATGAAGAGGTATAAGATAATCTCAAGGGGTTATTCAAGTTGTGAGATGAATGTGAAAATTGTATGCAAGAGGATTGCATGGTTAATTGACTGATTGGCATGATCTAGCAGAGAAGGTTGAACAGAGAAGTAGAGAGTTGCGAAACTAATTGCTTGACAGATTTCCAAGAAGATCTAAAGATTGAAATGAGAATGGCGGCCACTCAGTGAATTAGCATAAGAGTTGAATTGGATCTGGATTTGCAAAGTAAGTTGTATATATCAGATCACACCTGCTGATTACTTTCTAACCATTGTATCAATCAAAATCCTTTAACCAGGTTGACCTAACAGTCATTGTATAAATCCTTTGACTAAGGTGACATTCGGTTGGAATGTTCTAAGACCTCTAACAAGGCCACTCCTGACAGGGTGATTAAATCCTTTAACCAAGTCACATTTAGCAATGTGTTTTGTAACCTTTAGTAGGGTTGGCTCCTAGCAGAGCTCACTTCAAAAGAGTGAAAATTTGGTAGCATGTTACTGGGGGTTTTTCCCAATTTGGATTTTCACGTTAAATATTGGTGTCAACTTGTGTGAATGTTTATGTTGTTTTTTACTGTTAAGTTTCTGCAAGCTAATTACATTTGAACATTAAATTGCATATTTATGTTATTGACTTATGTTGTTTCTACAAAGAAGATCTGAGTTGTTTAAAGTGCTATAAAGTTTCAATTGGTATAGCTAGACCTAAGGATAACTGATTCACCCCCCCCCCCGCCNAAAGTTTCAATTGGTATAGCTAGACCTAAGGATAACTGATTCCCCCCCCCCCCCGCCCTCTCAGTTATTCTAAATTCATTCTAACATTACTGTCAAATTTTTGTTTGGAATTATTGTCAAAGGGAAAGATTATATCCACTATCACATTATCCAAAGGGAGAGATGTCACCAGAAAAGGAGAGTACATACAAAGGGAGAGATTGCTGACAAGAGTGAAAAGAGACATCAAAAGAAAAGAACAATCAAAGGGAGAGAGTTTGACACAAGAAGAGAACACATTACATCAAAAGAAGAAAGATTCTACATCTATCTAGTGAAGGGATTGAAGACAAAAAGAGAGCTACAAGAATCAAATCTAAGCTATGTGAGCTTACCGAGGACCATATATTTGTATTAGTTATAGTATATAAGATTGGTAGTTTGATGAACTTCAACTATTATATTTCATATTGTATTAGTGATAATATAGTGTGATAACATAGTGTGTTGCCATCAATGCCAAAGGAAGAGATTGATGAGCTATAACTGATTGAATGTTTGAAGATGTTAAGTTGATGATCACTGAGACACAGAAAGTTAATGAAAGACATTAAGTTAGTTAATGTATTGTATTTTCATTGATGTCAACTTGATATAATTTGTATGGTCATGTACATATTGCTAAATACTTCAAAGAACCAATGAATCAAAGGCTATGCTATCAGTAATGCATAAAATTTAAGTATTCACAAAGTGGTTGTATACACCGATGGAGTGCAAACCGACGGACAAAGTAAAGAAAAAAGAGAAAATTCATAGTGTTACCTGATGAGAAAAAGCACAACATTATTGATGAGAAAATTCATAGTGTTACGCAACAAGAAAAAGCACAGTATTACTGAGGAGCAAAGTCACAATGTTAAACGATGAGCAAAGAACAGTGTAACCTGACGGATAGAATTACAGTGTTTCCCGATGGATAGACAACACTAATGGATGGAGATCCCAAAGACAACTAAAGTCTCACAAATGAAACAGTCAGTTGTCCCTGATGAATAAGTGAAGTATTGACCGACATAACAAAGAGTTCAGAAATTACAAAAGGCTTAGCTATCAAGAGCTAAATATAGACTTAACTAGTAATTATCATTATTTTAATCGACAAGGAAAAGCCAGAGATAAGTAAAGGATTTAACATTGTTTTGTCCAGTTGGCAAGAAAATCTCTATGAGATAAAACCAGATTTTTTTCTTTAAATGTAATTGGCAAGAATTGTGGATCATGCCAAGATCAAGAAGCCAGAAAATGGTGAAATCATGTCTATATAAGAGACAAGCTAATTCAATATGAATTAGGGGAGTAACAAGAGAATAGATGCTGAAGAGATTTTGAAGAAGAAGAATGTCTTCATTCAGACCTGATCAATCAAGCTGAGGAAAGAGCTAAATTCTTCAGACACCGATGAAAAGTGATACAGCATCACAGAGTAGAACAATGTGGACCAAAGGTATTGAATTGATAACATTGATTAGAAAGGTAATGTACTTACAATAGATCTGAAAATCTGCAAGTCTAGTTGTATATGTGAACAGATCAATTAACTGTTTCAATTTAACCATTGAAGCATAAAGTCTCTTAACCAAGCAGGATTTAAAAGTCTTTTCTAATTGAGATACATCCCAAGGAGTATCAAAAATTTTGATCATACAAAGTAGCATTGGATATGCCTGATACCTATTGATAGGACAAGTGAGTGTTTGATCAAGGATGGTGGCATTAGATGCCAAATACTAAGTGACAAACTATTCATTTAAATCCTCTAACAAGGTCACACCTAACAGTGTGTTTGTAACCTTTAACAGGGTTGGCTCTTCATTGAGCTCACTTCAGAAGAGTGAAAATTTAGGTTACTGTTCCCAGTGTTTTTTTTCTTAATAAATTTCTACATTAAAAATCCATGTGTCAATATGTTTATGAGTCATTACTTTATTGTTTTACATTTTACATAGTTATATCTGGACTAATCGGTATACACTAGTTATTTACTGTATTTCGGTAAATAGAAAGACTGCTAATCGGTAAAAGTAAGAATAAGGTTTGAAAGAGTAATTAGAGAAGTAGGTAGTTATTAATATTTCAAGGAAATCATCTTGTAGGAATGAAGATAAATAGACGCTTATAAATGTTGGAAAGTGACAATGCAAGCAATTGTTATTTTTTCATTGCTGTCAAACCTTAACTGGTGAGACTATTGTTATCTATTTGAGTACCATATCTACTGTTGATGAAGAATATTTAACAAGAAGACCAAGTGAATGGTTGAGTTAAGGTAAATAAAAGGGTACTTGATCAGTTGGCACTCTGGCAAAATAACTAGTTGTTTATCTTTCAAAGACTATTTTTCTGGTTGTTCTGTGCCAAGCAAAGTTTGGCTTGTGTCGAGCAAAGTTGCTTATGCCAAGAAAATTTACTTATGCCGAGTGAAGTTGTTTGTGAGAAGAAAAGTTGTTCAATGTCGTGCACTAGTGAAATTGCCAAGTGGCAACAGTGATGTTGGCTGACTTACAGTAATTGGATTTATGATGAGATTTGAGATCTCTGGATGACTTAGTTAATTTTATTGGGATATGTAATCTTAATTAAATATTGATCCACTTTAATGTATGGGTAACCATAATTAATGCATGGTTTCAAGATTTAATTAGAGACTACTTTGGAGAATTAAATGTAATGCAAAGAAGGAATGATCCATTGGATCTGACCTAACCTAAGATCTACGATCTTGTTTAAGTGGCAAAAGATTTATTTGACCTGGACAAAGAGGTATATGATAACCTCAAGGGGTTATTCATTAAGGATGTTGAAGTATGCTTTTGAATGTGGAAGTACATGTGTGTATGCAAGAGGATTGAATAGTTGATTTAGTGTTTGGCATGATCTAGCAGAGAAGGTTGAATACAGAAGTAGAGAGTTGCATGTGTGATTGCTTGACGGATTTCCAAGTAGATCAGAAGATTGAAATGACAATGTAGGCTATCCAGTAAGTTAACATCAGAGTTGTAATTGGATCTAAATTTGCAAAGTAAGTTGTATGTATCAGATCACAACTGCTGATTACTTTCTAACCATTGTATCAGTTAAATATTTTAACAAGGTTGACCTAACAGTCATTTGTATAAATCCTCTAACAAGGTGACAATCAGGTGGAATATTCTAAATCCTCTAACAAGGCCACTCTTGACAGGGTAAATAAATCCTTTAACGAGGTCACACCTAACAGTGTGTTATTGTAACCTTTAACAGGGTTGGCTCCTCACAGAGCTCACTTCAGAAGAGTGAAAACTTGGTAGCATGTTACTGGTGGCTTTTCCCATATTGGGTTTGCACGTTAAATACTTGTGTCAACTTGTGTGAATGCTTATGGTTTGTTTTACTGTTATGTTTCTACAAGCAATTTCATTAGAAAGTAAACTGCATGATTAAGTTGTTGACATATGCTACTATTACTGAGTAGATCTGAAATATAGAAATTTTTTATTTGCTACATCTAGACCCGAGGATAACTGATTCACCCCTCCTCTCTCAGTGATTCTAAATTCATTCTAACAATTGGTATCAGAGATTTGGTCTCCTGAAAATAGTTTGAAGGTACTTGGAGCGGAAAGATCTAGATGCATAAGAAGGAGGTTCCCATGCTGAACAAAAATAACTTCCCTGCATGGCAGAGTTTGATGAAACTACATCTGGATGGTATTGGAGATGATGCTAAGAAACTTATTGAAAATTACTATGTATCACCTTCTACTCCTCTCACAGCTACTCAACTAAAACAAAAGCAAGAGCACAATCAAGCAATATTGGAGATCTCCTCCTCATTGAGCTATTCAGAGTTTGATGATATAAAGAGCTGCACAAATGCAAAGCAAATGTGGGACAAACTTGTAACTATCTATGGTGGAGACACAAATGTGTTGAGAGCTAAATCAGAAAGTCTAAGAGGTAAGGTTGATGAGATGAAAATGCAAGAAGGAGAAAATGTTAATCAGTATTATGGTAGAGTAAAAGAAGTTATAAATGCCATTAGAGGAGCTAATGGAACAATAGATGAGAACACTAGTATGAGAAAGGTACTAAGAACTTTACTTCCTATATATGCTATTAGAGTTTCTACAATTCAAGAACTGAGATGCACTCCTAATAATAATCTGAATCTGAAAAATCTGATAGGCAGACTCACTGCATTTGAAATGTCAAATTATGATAACTATAATCCACAAGGTATTGATTCTTCTTTTAGATCACAGTTGGTTCTCAATAAATCTAAGAAAGGTAAGAAACATGGGAACAGTGATAGTGACACTACTAATGATGATCTTGAAGAACTTGAAGCACTTATGGCAAAATGGATACCCAAAGGAAAAGGAAAATACAGAGGTAAACTTCCTATTATTTGTTTTTCATGCAATAAAGTTGGTCATATAGCTACTAGATGTCCTGATAAGAATGAAAAAGATGAAAGAAAGGACACCAATTACAAAGATAGAAAGGATGACTGAGACTTCAGGAAATATAAAGATTTCAAAGACAAAGGTAAGAAATCTTGTTATATTGTAGAAGAAACTTCTGACAATGATACTGACAATTCTGATGACAATGATATAGAAGCTATTTATGTTGCAATGAAAGAAGATTTTGATGATGATGAGAAAACTACATTAATCTCTTATATGAGTAAAAATGATCATTGGATCATTGATAGTGGTTGTTCCCATCATATGACTGGTGACAAAGATAAGTTTGAAACTAGAAACCAATGCAACTGAGGATATGTAGAATTTGGTAATGATGCACCATGTCTTATCAAAGGTAAAGGATTGATTAACTTGACTGACAAAATTAGATGTGATAATGTGTATTGGGTTGATRATCTTAAATACAAATTGTTGAGTGTTGCACAGCTGAACACTTCTGATTACAAAGTTGAATTCCATCACAAAAAAGCAAAGATCTATGATTCTACTGGAGAATTAGTTGGAAGTGGTGATCAGACTAAAGGTAACTTATTTTATTTGGATTTATCTGAAGAAACATGTTTGTTTGCATAGTACAATGATGTTTGGTTATGGCATAAGAGGCTGTGTCATGTGAGCTTTGATAACTTGGTTAGCATAAGTAAATTGAAAAAGGTTAGAGGGCTACCTAAGTTAAAGAAACCTGAGAATGCTATGTGTAAATAATGTCAACTAGGAAAGCTGACTAAGTCTAGTTTCAAGAGTAAAACACATAGATCAGAGGAAATTTTGGAATTGGTCCATACTGATCTCTATGGTCCCATTGGAGAAAGAAGCTATTGTGGTGCTAGATACTTTATTCTATTTGTTGATGATAATTCAAGGATGATGACTATAATGTTTCTCAAGGAAAAATATGATGCATTCCAGTTATTTAAATTGTACTTAGCTAAAGTTGAAAAGGAAACATGCAAAAGTTTGAAATGCTTAAGATCTGACAAAGGTGGAGAGTTTATTTGTAATGAGTTTAACAGGTTCACAAAATGGTATTGCTGAATGAAGAAATAGATCTATCATGGACTGTGCAAGAACACTAATGATGGAGAAAAATGTTGCATAGAAATACTGGAAAGAAGTTGTAAGTACTGCAGTTTATACATTGAATAGAGTTCAATTCAAGAAAGGTACAAATGCTACACCTTATGAACTTTGGTATGGTTATGCACCTAGTGTAAAGTATTTTAAAGTATTTGCAAGAAAATGTTTTATACTGAAAGACAAAATAAATGGAAAACTTGATGCTAAAGGTGAAGAATGCATATTCCTTGGTTATTCAATGAATAGCAAAGCATACAAATGTTTGAATTCTAATACTAACAAAATTGTTGAAAGTGAAAATGTAAGAATTGATAAGTTTGCAAAAATAAATGAAGCTAAAAGTACACAAGAGCCTGAAAGCTACAGATCATTCATATATCTATATGAGGAAGATTCTAATTCACTACCTGAGACTACTACTAAGCAACAACATGCACCTGCCGAGTCACAGAGTGGAGTTTCCGAGCAACTAGAAGTGAATGCCAAGCTATCTGATGGAGATGCCGAGTCACAGAATCAACTAGAACTGAAATCAATCAATGAATCTGAAGCAAGACCCCACCCTTCTCTAGAAAAATATGTGAGAAGAAACCACAATTCTGATCAAATCATTGTATCAAAGGATTTTACTATTATGACACGAAGTAAGTTGAAAAATGGCACATGTCTGTTATATGAATTTGAGCCCAAAATAGTGAAAGATGCTTTATAAAATGAAGATTGGATACAAGCAATGAATGAGGAAATTGAACAGATTGAGAAGAACAAGACTTGGACACTTGTACCTAGGCCAAAGGACAAAAATGTAATTGGTACAAAGTGGATATTCAGAAATAAATAGAATGAACATGGAGATGTGACAAGAAACAAAGCTAGACTGGTATGCAAGGGTTATGCACATGAGGAAGGAATTGACTATGGTGAAACCTTCGCCCTAGTTGCAATATTGGAAGGAGTTAGAATCTTACTTGCATATGCAGCCTATAAAGAATTCAAAGTTTATCAGATGGATGTGAAATCTGCATTTCTCAATGGTATCTTGGAAGAAGAAGTGTATATTGAGAAATTTGATGCTTTTGTTGACCCAAACAAAAGGAATATGGTTTGCAGATTGCACAAAGAATCATATGGATTGAAGCAACCACCAAGAGCATGGTATGAGAGATTATACAATTGTCTGATCAAGATTGGATTTGCAAGAACCAATGACAACAACAACCTATACTTGAAGACAGAGCAAAGCAAAGGTACATTATTAGCTAAAATTTTTGTAGATGACATCATATTTAGTGGACAAGATGTGTTATGCCAGATATTTTCAACAGAGATGCAAACTAAGTTTGAGATGTCTATGTTTGGTGAAATAAAATTCTTTGTTGGATTACAAATTTATCAAATGAAGAATGGTATCTATATCACTCAATCTAAATATATCAAGGAGATACTGAAATTTTTTGGAATGGAAGAGTCCAAACCAGTGAGTGTACCTATGGCTACTAGATAGAAGCTGACAAAAGATGATGACACAAAAGAAGTGAACCAAACACTCTACAGGTCAATGATTGGAAAACTACAATATGTTGTACACGATAGACCTAATATTGCCCTAGCTATTGGAATTGTTGCAAGATTTTATGATAACCCCAAGGAAACTCACATGATGGCAGTAAAAATGATTCTAAGATATTTGAAAGGAACTGATGACTATGGTCTATACTACAAGAAGAATGACAAGTTTGAACTCAGAATTTACGCTGACTCTAATTGGGCTAGAAATGTTGATGATAGGAAAAGCACTACTGGTGGAGCATTTATTTTAGGAAAAAGATTGATCTCATGGACAAGAAAGAAATAGAATTGCACCTCACAATCTATAGTTGAAGCCGAGTATGTGGCAGCAGTAGTCAATTGTTCTAACATTGTGTGGTTGAAGATACTACTAAAAGGTATGAAGGAAGAAATCACTGACCTAGTTGTCATATATTGTGATAACACGAGTGCTATTAATATTTCTAAAAATATTGTTATGCACTCAAAGACAAAGCACATAGCTATCAAGTATCATTACTTGAGAGAGCTAGTTCAGAATAAAGAAGTGAGATTGGATTATGTGAACACTAAAGAACAATTAGCAGACATATTCACAAAAGCACTACCCAAGGATGCTCATGAGTATCTACGAGGTGAAATGGGGGTGATTCCCCTAACTGAGGCTAATTAAGTTTTGTATGCTACTATTGCATCAAATATTAGATTCAGAATACTTGACACATTGATGCACAATTAGTCACACTTTAGGATGTTGGCTAAAGTTGTGAAGTTGGACAAGGATAGAAAAGAAAATTAGTCATAATCAAGATGATAGGATCAACATGATACTGAAGATCTACATGATAAAGATATCGACGTCTTTGGCATTGTTTTCAAAGAGGGAGATATTGCCTAATATTTCCTAGAGGAAGAGATTATCAAGAGGGAGAGATTACATAAAGGAAGCACTATAAAGAGGAAGAAGTTACTATTGAAAACATTGAAGTGATTATCTACTCAGAGGGAGTCTACAAATGTTTAGACATAGATGATTACAGTGTGATTACAGACACAGAGGGAGAAATGTTTTTACAGATGAAAATCAAAATGAAGCTAAAGATATTAACGAAGATTCATTCATATCAAGGAACACAGGTGAATTTTTGGATTGTATGGTAACTATGCTTGTTAAATCATTGTTTTAATATTCTGTGTTGCCATCAATGCCAAAGAGGGAGATTGTTGGAAAGTGACAATGCAAGCAATTGTTATTTTGTCATTGCTGTCAAACCTTAACTGGTGAGACTATTGTTATCTGTTTGAGTACCATATATACTATTGATGAAGAAGATTTAACAAGAAGACCAAGTGAATGGTTGAGTTAAGGCAAATAAAAGGGTGCTTAATCAGTTGGCACTCTGGCAAAGTAATTAGTTATTTATCTTTCAAAGACAATTTTTCTGGTTGTTCTGTGCCGAGCAAAGTTTGGATTGTGCCGAGAAAAGTTGCTTGTGCCAAGCGAAGTTGCTTATGCCAAGTGAAGTTATTTGTGATGAGAAAATTTGTTCAATGTCGTGCACCAGTGAAATTTTCGAGTGGAAACAATGATGTTGGCCTACTTACAGTAATTGGATTTATGATGAAATTTGAGATCTCTGGCCGACTTAGTTAATTTTATTGGGATATGTAATGTTAATTAGAGATTGATCCATGTCATTTAATGTATGGGTAACCATAATTAATGCATTGTTTCAAGATTTAATTAGAGACTACTTTGGAGAATTAAATGTAATGCAAAGATGGAATGATCCATTGGATCTAACCTAACCTAAGATCTACGATCTTGTTTAAGCGGCAAAAGATTTATTTGACCTAGATAGAGAGGTATATAATAACCTCAAGGGGTTATTCATTAAGGATTCTTAAGTGTGCTACTGAATGTGAAAGTACATGTGTGTATGCAAGAGGATTGCATATTGGATTTACTATTTGGCATGATCTAGCAGAGAAGGCTGAATATAGAAGCAGAGAGTTGCATGTGTGATTTCTTGACAGATTTCCAAGTAGATCAGAAGATTGAAATGACAATGTAGGATATCCAGTAAGTTAACATCAGAGCTGTAATTTGATCTAAATTTGCAAAGTAAGTTGTATGTATTAGATCACAACTGCTTATTACTTTCTAACCATTGTATCAGTTAAATCCTTTAACAAGGTTGACCTAATAGTCATTTGTATAAATCTTCTAACAAGGTGACATTCAGGTGGAATGTTCTAAGTCCTTTAACAAGGCCACTCTTGATAGGGTGATTAAATCCTTTAACCAGGTCACACCTAATAGTGTGTTATTGTAACCTTTAACAGGGTTGGCTCCTCACAGAGCTCACTTTAGAAGAGTCAAAACTTGGTAGCATGTTACTGGTGGTTTTTCCCATATTGGGTTGTCCACATTAAATACTTGTGTCAACTTGTGTGAATGCTTATGGTTTGTTTTACTATTATGTTTCTACAAGAAATTTCATTAGACAGTAAACTGCATGATTAAAGTTGTTAACATATGCTACTACTACCGAGTAGAACTGAAATACAAAAAAGTTTTATTTGCTACATCTAGACCCGAGGATAACTAATTCACCCCTCCCCTCTCAGCTATTCTAAATTCATTCTAACAATAAATGTGGTAATAAGTTTATGGGTTGATTTAAGGATTAATTTTTGAGGCCACTGATTCACCCCCCCCTCTCAGTTATTCTAACATTATTGTGTGCGGAATTCTTGCAGGTACAACATTTACACATCACAAGATGGATATAATTTACTAGTAAACATAGAACTAGTTAACTTTCCCAACTAGCACTCCTTACACATAGCATTATCAGGTTTAAGTAAAGTAGGAAAACCTATAACACATCTTTTCTTAGTGACCTTTACTAGATTATCAAAATTAACATGACAAAATCTTTTATGCCATAGCCAGCGATCTTCAACTTTAGAAAACAAGAAATGTTTATTAATAGAGTTCAATCAGAATAGGTTACCTCTAATCTATTCACTAGTAGCAATCAAATCTCCAGATCTTCCTAAGATCTTGCAAACACCATTACTAAATTCCAATTTGAAACCTTTATTATTCAGCTGAGAAACACTTAACATGATATACTTTAATCCATCAGCCTAATACACATCATCACAATTAGTGTTATTATTAAGTTTCTATGAACCTTTGCCTCTTACCACACATGGAGAACCATTACCAAATTTGACTACACCTCCATTACATTCTTCCATTGAAATAAATTTTCTTTTGTCACTAGTCATGTGATGTGTACACCCACTACCTATTATTCAGTAACTATTGTAATTCATGCTTAAAATTAATGCTTTCACCTCATGTGATCTATACTACAATAAAGACTATCTCTTCCATATAATTCTTCATCAATAAATCCCTCTTCTTCTAGGTAACATGCCTTCTTTCTCTTGTCTTTTAAGTTCTTGAATCTCTTGGGCTTATCCTTCCTATCATTGTCAGGACACCTAAATGCAATAGGAACAACATTTTTACATGAATATAATTGTAAGGGAAGTTTAACTTTCTACTTTCCTTTTCCTCTAGGTAATTTCCTTTCCAAAAGTGCTTCCAATTCTTATTGTTCTCTTTCCTCATACAAGATAGAATCATAATAATGATTTCCTTCAAAATTGTTAGAGGCTTCTTTTCCTTTCTTTGATGAACCAATGGTTAGGGAAGCTTTGAATTCATATTCTACTCTAGGCATACTATTATCAAAGTTACTTAGCTCAAAAGAAGTAAGTGTTGTGGCTCCACAACACATACCCCATTTTTTGGCTCTTTGGCCATGGGGACCCCCTTGCTTTTCCTTTTGTTTGGGACCCCCTATCCTTTTGGATGCTTTATGGGGGTCCTTTTTGAAGAAAAGATAAGACCTTTTGACCTTTTGTAGTTTCATACCTTTGGACTTTTGGGTTCTTTGTACCTCTAAAAGACTGAAAGCCTGGAATTTGGAAAGGCCAAGCCTGTAACAAATCTTTCAGTGTTTTGGCTGCTGAAACACCAAGAGACATGAGGTTACAAATTTGGTGTTTTGGTCTCTGCAACACCAAAGTTCATGTGATGTCATATCATCAATGCGAGGCTATAAAAGTGACACCACCCATTTTTTATTCACTTCTTTTCATTTTTATTCTCCATCTCCTTGAGGTCCAACGATCCCATCTTCAGTGCACATTCCTTGATCATTGTGCTCCTCACCTTGGATTGTGTTCCTCATTCTCATGCTGCGCTTTATCCTCCTCCTCCTCTCCCTCCTAGAAGATTGGTCTCTCAGACTTGGTGTTAGGTTTAGGGTTTTTTTCCTTCATCATTTTGGTTTTTTTTAATTTATTTATTGCGCGTTGCCTCCCCTGTTTGTTTTTCAGCCTCCTTTCGCGAAGCTTTCTTAGGGATTTTTATCCCCAGTTCATTGATTCTATTTTTTTTGGTTTTCTTTTTGGTTTGTTTTCTTTTGTTTTTTTCTTTTCTTGTGTTAGTCGCATGACTTTCAGGCTCTGAAGGCCAAAAGTCATCTCACCAAAGTCAGATCAGATAGGAGAAAAAATTTGACTAAGTCCAAAATGGCCTTCGGTGCTTCAATATTTTGTAGTTTCTATGTTTTGCGACCCATCCTATCACTGAAGACCAAAACACCAAAGGTGGGATCAACCATCCATTTTTGCATTTTCGTAGCTTCTCACTTTGAAACATCGTACATTTGCACAACTTCAAACCTCCACTCTTTACCTAATCCATTTTTGCATTTTCACAGCTTCACACTCCAAAACATCTTACAAATCCACAATTCTAAACCTCCACTCTTTACCTCATCCATTTTCCCACTTTCACACTTTCACATACTTAAATCCTTTCGCACATTCATAGTTCAAATAACTAAAAAGCATCACCCAATTCCCATCAAGCCTCTTCTTCGTAGTTTTGGCCTTTCGTAGTCTGGTGTTGTCTTCGGTGTCTAAAAGTTTGACTGGCCAAAAAATTCCATAAGATAATTCTGGATGATTCTAAGCGGTTTCTAATGACCCTTAGATTTTTAGTTTCTCTTTTATGATTTCCTTCAGATAGTTGTTTTCAATAAAGTATTGATGATTGCATTTTTTCTTGCAAGAATATCGGAAAGGATCATTTGATCACCCATGAAGTACCTATTCAAAGGGTACCACATGCCTTCAAATTTCATAAACCACCATAGTAAGATTACTGACACCGACATTGAGAATGTCAATTGGAATGAGTTCCTAATAAAATGCACCAAACCTAGTGGGAGATCATCTAACTGCACTGCCCTAGTACTATCAAGTCTAGTAAATGTGACTGCACACCCAGTCTTAGTTCTATCCTCACACTTGATTATGACCCTATTACATAACTATGTACCAGATGAGAGGGTTGTGAAAATAGAACCGGAGAGATTGTCTTGGACCTCTGGCTAGATAACAATGAGGGTGTCTTCCACCTTCCAAAGGGCATCAACAAATACTGTGACTTCTCAATCAATAAAGGCTTAGATTGGTTCAATAATAACATGTTGGAAGCATATGACATAGTAAACCAAAAATACCTGATCCAATCTCTCCCAAAGAACAAACTTGAAAAGATATATATGAGGAGAGGAAATCTAAAGAATGATATCTAGGCAGTCATCACAATGTTTAGTAGATTGTACGGACTACCCCAATCCATCCAACTTGAATATTGGATGATCATACTAATTGAGAAGATCAAGGGACGAAGGGCCAGGTTTGATTGGGCCACCATCCTAAGTTATAACCTAGATGGACATTTAATTTTAGTAAAGCACAACCCCAAGTTCTACATGACATCATACATGGTGTATCTATTAGTAGAAAAGGTAGAGTACTCGAGATTAGTAAAACAAGGAGATTTTGGGAAACCAAATGCATGGCCTTTTATAGTATATCCCCAGCTAATAAGGAAAGAAAATATGTATGAAGATAACCTAGACTACAGGAATATTAATGATAAATGCAGAGACTGCATAAAGGAAATTAAATGTAAACAAGATAAATGTTAGTATTCATCTTCTAAGTAAAACCTACATGGATGGATATTGATATCCATAAACCCCATAAATATGCTTGGATGTTTATGCTTAAGAAGTATAATCAAGGATGTCTTCACAAATGCATGGATCTACACTTGCCAATCCTAGATCTTGAACAAATGTATGTTTGATAACCTTAATGGAGAAGGAGAGTGAAGAATAAAAGATGTATGGATCTTCTTGCCTACTTGTGAATTCAAGTCCTTAGCCATAATAGGAGAAAAAATTGCATCAATGAGAGAATTAGATTGACTTTTTTTAAATGGATCTTGAAGAAATGGAGACTTGGAGATCTTGAATGGGATGCTTGCCTTCAAATCTTGAATCCACCACTTCAATTGCACAAATCAAATTTCTTGAGAACTTGACTTTCTTGCACTTGATCATTTGATTTCTTTAATATCATATGGTTGTAAAAATGAGAGGAGAGAGTCCCCTTTTATACTCATTTTTGGATTCAATATTGCATAGGATGGCCACAATTAAAGATCTGGTAGAAAAACCCCCACATTGGGTCTGGATAAAAATCAAGCACAATGCTCTAGGACAAGGCTAACCTAGATGACCTAGTCTAGGACAAGGCCAACCTTGAATACCTTGTCCAAAAATTGTCTTTCTCAAAGCTTATCCAAGTCTAGGAGAATGTGATAAACTACCGAGGAAGAAAATGATAGATGTGGAAATGACAGACCTTGAAATGACCAAAATGGGGTCTGCTAGGTCCTAAAGACATCCAATCATGGCTGCTAACATTTTAGGATGATACACATTGAATAGAACTAATTCTTATAAAAGACTATGTTGTAAATCTTATGACTAAGAGGGGGTGAATCAATACAAACAGGTAATGAACAAATTTAACCATTGAAATGAGTATCTGCACTATTAACTTCCAAACAACAAGTCACATAACCAAAGTAAACAAATAACAGTTAACAATATCAAGAATCCACAATATTAACACACATAAAATGGAAATTTTATTGTGGAAACCCTTGTAAGAGGGAAAAAACCATGGTGGATATGACACCCACAAGCCCAATACTGCAGTAAATGAGTTTGCCTTGTTAGGATTTGTTAGCTCTTTTTCTTGTAGAATTAATTACAATAGCAATAAATGTCAGACTCTCTTATACCCAAGTTAGATTCTCAGAGGGAAAGGACTAATTAACAAGGATGAAAAATCCTTCTACACTTTGGGCTCCACATACCCAGGCGGGTGCACCTTTGATAGAATATTACCTTTCAATAGTTTTTAACAGTGGATTAAGGATTGGTGATCCTTCTTCTTTTTATGCCATTAGGCTTAGGAAGGCTAACCTATTGATTCACTCTTTAAGGAATCACTAATATGAATTGTATTGAGTACAATTAGCTAGACATGTACTTGAAATAACATAAATATAAAGATTGATTAAATTTGAGTTGATGATAACAACCACTTGTCAACATTTTGACCAGTGCCTAATCATGGGTGATAGAGTCAAAACAGAGCATACATATATTAAAGATAATCAATGGAAATATTAATGAACCCCAGATAGAATGCCTTATAGAATATCCTCTCATCCTTACACCCCTATATCAAATCCTTGCATAAACCCTAACCCTCTACAATTATCTGCAAGATTTAAAACTCTCCTTGAAAGCAACTTACAGACAAGAACATGGTTACTTTATAACCAGTATAATCAAAATTCCTTACAAATTGAAGATACAAGAATTAATAGTAAATACAAGAAGAAATCATTGATATCAAAATGGAGAGTCCATTGTATTTTATTGATGTAAACTTGATATCAGTACATTCAGAGACTCAAAACCAACCTTCAGACGCAATTTAGTAATCTACCTTCTAGTCTTATTTTACCATCATTTTACAATATTAGAACTTGATACTTATAGATGGACACAAACATCTTGGAATCCTTTTGGAAAATAAGGATGCAACAAGCTACAGATGACTGGGCTAGTGGACAAAATATAGTTTACAGATGAGATAAAATTTCAAGCGGATGGGGGTAACAAATCTTTGCTATTAGCCATGTAATCTTTTGTCTTGTGACCGCCTGAATGCTTGAAGTTGCTCTGAGGTGGCTGGCTCCTTGTCATCTATAAATTTTTCTCTTGTTGGTGTAGATGCCCCAATATTTGATTTGTTCAAACTACTTAACCTCTTTGCTGTTAGCTGTCCCCTTTATGTTTATTGTCTCATGATACCGGGGTGACTATTCCATATTTGCTAACCCATGTCGTGAACACCTCATCACTTGGCCAACTAAAACAGAGGACCTCATCATTATGGCTATTGAACTCTTCCTAGTCACCATTAGCTTTCTCAACTTCTACCTCCCAAGATTCAAAAAATTCCATGGCTTTATTCAAAATATCAATAGTTAGCACAAACCATCCAGTATTTGCCAATGTGACAATACTTTTTGTTCTGTTGGTTAGTGCTTCATTTAATTACCTTAGCCATAAGGCTTCATTCTTTATGTTCCCATCGTCTTTGAACATGTTGGTAAAAATGTCATACCTGTCCCTAGAGAACTCTTCTCTCAAAATTGTGACTCTCTTTATGACCATGCTCTTCTTGATGTCCAAATTAACCATCAGTTTAAGACATTTATGGGTGCTTGTCAGGGTGATGTCAAAATTATTCTACTCTTTTGAAAGAGAGTAAAAGGATTTGATATGGGCTGCCTTCCCTTTCAAAATATTCATTATCACATCCCACCATCCCTTTTCACTATCATGCTTGCTCATGATGCCTGCAATCTTCTTTCCTAGTAGATAGAGGTTAGGAAGGTTGACCTCACTAGCACACCTCTTGAGGTTGGAAAATATCTGATCAGAATTTTTTATCTTCACCAATTCCTCAGCCTCTTTGTATGTAGGAGAGTCTTCAAGATCCCTTTTACCTTCTTCCAGCCTTGACCTCTCACTGATCAACCTGTTCTTCTCAGCCTCTAATTCTTCTCTTTTGGCATCAACGACTTCTTGTGTAGTGGGACTTAAAGGTGCAGGGGATGGGGGATATCACAAATGGACTAGAGGAGGAGGGTTGGTGAGGTTCCTGAGCAATTACCCCTTGGGGCACAAATTGAATCTTTTTTTTACCCTCCAGCTCTGCTATTCTATTATCTTTCATCAAGGTTTTGACCTTTTCCTCATTATAAGATTTAAGTACAAACTCATATCTCTTATTTAAGTTGGCACAGGCCTCCTTTTCACTCTCAGCTACCTTCAAGCTTAAATCAGCTATTTAAAAAACAAGGTTTGGAGCTTCAATTCTTAAAGTGTCAGTGACCCTCTTCACAATTAGACTACCTGTATCTTCAACCTCATCATCTTCCTTTATTCTCCTCTTGTCCTTTTTCTTTAATGACCAAATGGCTAGAGCTGCATGATCTTCACTAGATTGGGCACCAATTGATGTCCCAGTAGTGCTCATAGGTTTTGCTTTCTTTTTAATACCAGAAAAGACCACTACATCTGCTAGATCCCATTGAGGTAGTATGAGAACTCCCTACTTTTTAATCATTTGCCTACCCTCTTCAGGGGTGATCTTATCAAAATTTGATATCATCTCCTTCTTAACTTCCATCTCTATATCTTCCTTGGTAGAGTTGGGTTGGGCTTCTTGTAGCTTTTGGCACTTGTGATTGAATTCAACAATGTGACATCTCCATAAAAATTGAATGAATGCCCTGGTTTTAATGAAATTCTAATCAGACAAGAATTCATGACTGGCCTGTTTAGTTATAGGATCCAACTGCCTACCAGAAAAATCTACTACTGTGAGGTCAGTTGCTGTATGTTTAGGGGCCTCTAGCATCCCTTCTTTTAGTTCCTGAGTAGTAACAACCACTTCACCAAAATTCCTCAATTTGACAAATTGCTCAGTGATGGCCTGATCATCATATTGCATGAGGGATTGGGAAGGAGAGTATAATTCACTCTCCTATTCTTTTGTTTCCACCCTTTGTCTTTTGGGAGAGGGCACCTCTTGAACATTAGTATCTACTGGCCTCTTTCCCTTGTGCTAAAGAGGTTTGTCAACTTTAGGAGAAATAGTAGTGTATCCTCTCCTTTTATACACTACATAATCCCCTGGTGGGACTATTCTACTCTGTGGAAATTTATTCAAGATAGAAGGAGACCATTCTAGATCATTTTCAAATTCTCTCTACCTCTTCTCATTTAGGGTTTGCATAATTCCCTCAAAAATATTCATTAAGGAGTCAATTTTTTAAGACCATGGGAAAAAATCCTTTAAAGGATCATAAGTTTTATCAAAATTTTGTACAAAGTCCAAAGACTTCTTGTATTTCTCCTTCCTGACTTCCTGAACACCAAGGTCAAAATAATTTCTGATTATATCCTCAGGGTAGTTGAATTGATGCTCTAATATCAAGCATTTAGTCCTCTTCCTGAACATACCCATGATAAAATCTTCATTATCTGCACATATGGACATATAAGTGGCTAAATGATAGGGCTCAAAATACTTGTCAAACTGTGTCCACCCACCTTTGGTTATGATAAAGTGATGGGCTCTAGTGAGGGTAGGAATGATATTTCCCTTCATCTCTCTAATCAGGGCTTCTTCCTCTAGCCCACCTAATTGCCTTATAATTTTTTCTACTCCAATCTTGAGTGGGACTCTGTAGGGTAGCACATGAGGAGTTCCTTTGAAACCGTAAACCCTAATTACTATGGAAAAAGTGTACACAATTAGATCTCCACAGTTGTGAGCAATTTTTAGCTCAAGGGCATATTCTAGAGGCCTTAAAATCCTCATCATTTCATTGTGGACCCTAGCATTCTGGTTACTCAGCAATGACTTGAGTCTAGTTGCAAAAACCTTATCAAAATACACATAACTAGCACCCTTCCTATCCCATAACAAATCTACACTCCACATTTGAACATGCAATTCTTTACTATCTTGGAATTTATCCAGTTCCATTTCTTCCTTAAAGAAGTCTGCACTGTTGAACAAGAACATATGCA
Organism: Thuja plicata; assembly: GCA_018584345.1. NCBI lineage: Eukaryota > Viridiplantae > Streptophyta > Pinopsida > Cupressales > Cupressaceae > Thuja > Thuja plicata. The sequence continues at coordinate 1,820,912 of MU225940.1, forward strand.
TCATGAGGGCATACCAACCCATTGGTTTCTGTATGTTTCCATCTTGAATTCCTGACAGACCCTCATGCATCTCCTGAGTAATATAAGATGCGAAATCAAACACTACTGACAAGTAGGGATGCAGAATTTGAATAACCATCAACATTATATGGACAAGCATTGCCACATCTTCATCTATCCCCAAAACATTGCACCAAGCACTATACATCTTTCTAGCCTTTCCATTAAAAAGATCCAACTTGAAGGGTTCTAGGGTCCTAGGCCCTACTACAACCAGGTTCCCTATTTTATTGATATACCCCTTCAATGCTTCACCCCTATAATAGTCCTTCTGATTATGGTATACTTCTTTAAAGTATTCAAAATCAATATCATCCATATGTTGACAGGTATCATTCATCTTTAAGATTCTTCTAATTGCATCAGATGATACAGTCAATAGTATATTTTTTCTAAGTGTCCCTAACAACCCTAGCCACCTTATCATAAGTGTTAGCAATTAAAGTTAACAAATTAGTGTCCATGAACACACTAGGTGCTATCAGTTTTCCCACATCTAACTCCCAAATATTATAGTCTGGGGTAGGGGCATTCCTTTGGCTATAGGCCATTTTGAATAGAGCAAGGCCATCAACACTGGTATTGGCATCTTTCACCCATCTACTGGAATCGTATAACCCTTCTCCAATTTTTAAATGGGGATGTGGTGGAACTACCCTTTTGATTTGTGTAGAATCTCCTGAGGATAGTGGCAATTGTTATAAAAAATCTTCCCTAACATTCCTTTTTTGGTAATCACTCTCTCCAGAAACCTCAACTCTAGGGACCATTCTAAGGTTTTTTCTTTTTGTACTAGACTCAGATTCTAAAACAAATCTCTAAAACCTTTCTGAACTACAAATTCCACCACAATTTGAATGCTAGTGAATCAGTAAGCTTACTCGTTATGCACAGAAGTTGGGTGAAGCCAATTTTATTTGCAATCCCGTCTTTTCTCGAATGATTTTGATGAATCATTGTGACTGCAATTTGAGTTNACCACAATTTGAATGCTAGTGAATCAGTAAGCTTACCCGTTATGCACAGAAGTTGGGTGAAGCCAATTTTATTTGCAATCCCGTCTTTTCTCGAATGATTTTGATGAATCATTGTGACTGCAATTTGAGTTAATCAATTCTATAGCCTCAATCAAATCAATCTTTCAAATTGAATTTGATTGGAGTTGTCACACATTCTGTAGTTAATTCACAAGCTTCAATTTTGTGGCTTAACGGCTCTCTGCAACATGTTTTAGCAACTTTGAATATGAGAAATTAATTCTAGACATCATTCTCTGCATCTAAAGGCTATCTTATTTTCCTAAAAACAACTATCCACTGACGACACATGTTGCCACTAATTAATTTCTTACTCACTAGATGTCGAGCACTTTCCCTTTAAGTGATTAAGCAAGCCATCAGATATGAAATAGCTTAACTGTGGTTTAAGTTCTCGCTAGCTCTGAATGCCTGGGTCCACCAGCTGCCAGATGTCATCACCGCTTAGTGGCTTGCCCGATAGATGTTGTGCATCTTGGGTATAAGCTATTAAGCTGACTGTTAGATCTTTCTGGGCTTTAACACCTTTTATACTTGTCTGTGACTGGACCCACACTCTTTCCTAGACAGGTGTCACCTCTGCTTAATCGCTTGCCCGTTAGATGTCATGCACTTTTTGATTAAGCCATTAAGTGAGCCATCAGATTTAAAACAACTTGCCCACTATTTAACTAAGAAATCTTATGACTGCTCAGCCCCACCAAGGACACATGTCACCATGGCTTAATCACTTTCCCGTTAGATGTCATTCACTTTCTGATTAAGCCATTAAGCCAACCGTTCAATCAAGGCTGACTTGCTCGACACATAAGGTGATGATGTAAAAGGGACTTTTCATGGCGTGACTTAGGAATTATTAAAGTGGTTAGGAATCACAAACTTTTTGTAAAAAGAAACCCATTTAACATGGACACATGACTTGAGGTGACTTAAGTGACCAAAAAAGTAACATGAAAATAGAATTGGGCAAGACAATTAGGGTTTTTAGTCATTTTCCACCATTTTTAACTAGGTTAAGGGTCTGAACAAACTTTGTAGAGGCATAAGGACAATTTTGATCTTGATTTTGAAGCCTTAGACACTACTAATGACAAAGGGCCCTAGGAAAATTGCAAGGCACAATATAAATAGGAAATAGCACCAATAGTGGCTCTCTCTGAGGATGTTTAAACACCAGGTTATAACAAGAACCATAGATCTCTGGGGAAGCAGACCACAAACCAAAATAACCTAAAACTGGAAACAAACACACAACAAAAAGGAAACACACCTATACATATAATACATACTACTGTGCATGAAGAAGAAAATTCAATTAAAGAATTTTTTAGGAATTTTCCATGCACTGGCAATTCCTGTTCTTTATCATCCAGACTCTTGAGGAAATAAGAATCTTTTTCAAAGATCTGAGATATAAAAAAAGGTCCAATCCATAGTGATTCAAATTTATTTTGTTTTCCTTTCTCTTCAGCCCTAATATTCCATTGTAATACAAAATCACCAGGCAGAAAGTTTCTCTCATCTGCCCTTCTGTCAAAAAGGTATTTCATTTTTTGCTGTAATTTGATATTTTCTCTCTAGCTTTCTCTCCTTATTTCATCCAATTCTACCAGTTGAACCATCCTTTCTTCCATGGGTT
>MU225940.1:1823697-1844832 GCA_018584345.1 Thuja plicata
ATGGGTTCAGAAATTTCTATTCCTTCATCTTGGATAAATTTGTAAATTGGGAGCAAATTGTTGACAGGCATTCTTGACTGAACACCATAAACCAATTCAAAAGGAGACTTTCCAGTGGCCTTCTTGACAATAATCCTATCATCCCAAAGGGGAAGTTTCAATTTAACATGCCAAGCTCTCTTATTTCCCTCCAAGGGCTTTTTTAAGATTTGCAAAATAATTTTATTACTGGATTCTGCTTGACCATTAGCTTGAGGGTGATATGGGGATGAATAGGACATAACAATTCTCATATCAGAGCAAAAGTCAGTGAATTCTTCAGACCTAAAGCACATGGCATTGTCCATTATCAATTTAAGGGGGACACCAAATCTTGTAATTATATTATGCATTAAAAAATCAATAACCACAGTATTTGTTGCCTTTTTGGTTGAGATTGCCTCTACCCACTTTGTGAAATAATCAGTTACTAGCAGAATCTAGCCATGGCCTCCACTTGATTTTTCATTAAATTCTCCTATATAGTCCATTCACCACATAGCAATGGGAGCCTCTGCTACTACTGAGTTTAATAACAATGCCCCTGAATATTTCATCTTGCTTGAAAATCTCTAGCATGGCTCACATTTCCTGACAAAAGTGTGAGCATCTTGAAAAACACAAGGCCAATAATATCCAACCCTTAAAATTTTGTGGGTTATTGTTCTAGCAGAATAATGCCCTCCACATATTCTAGCATGCATCTCTTTCAATACATTTTCTAATTGACCCTTGTCAAGGCATAATAACAAGATCCCATCTCTATTTTTCCAGAACAAATCACCCTGCAAAAAAACATACTTTTGCGATTGCATCTTCAAACTCCTCCTTTGGTTATCATTCAAGTTATCTGGATATTTAGCATTTTTTAGAAAATAAACAATATTTGTATACCAGAGTTGCATCTCAATACTTGTCAAGCAGTTTCCTTCTACACCAACACTGTTTACTTGGACCAAATCCAAATTTTCTTCTATCATCAACTTAGCCAACCCTAATCCCCTCACCAACTTAGTTGATATGGATTTCTATCTCAAACTCTTGGACTTTGTTTATCCATTTACATCTCTTTCATGTCACTTCATTTTGAACAAAGATGTCCTTGACAGTAACATGAGGGACATAGGCTTTTACTTTTGCACACACCAAATAAGGCCTAAAAGCCTTGACTGCCTTCACAAGAGCATAAGCTTTTTTTTCCATTATCTGATAATTTAATTTAGTTAATTGCAATGACTTACTAAAAAATGTAATGGGGTGCTCAAATCCTTCACTATCCTTCTGCAACAAGACTGTTGCAATAGTATGAAATGAGGCAAAAGTAAACAAAGAAAAGGGCTTAGTGTAACTAGGGGATACAAGGATTGGTGCTTCTAGAATAGCTCTTTTTATCCTTTCAAATGCTAACTGAGCTTCTTGGCCCCATTCAAACTTCACATTTTTCTTTAGCAATTTGACAATAGGTTTAACCAGTTCTGCAAAGTTGACAATAAATCTTCTAACAAAGTTAATCTACCCTGGAAATGATTGTATACCTTTTAAGTTCTTGGGAGCAAGTACCTTTTGGATGGCTTCAACCCTTTCAGGATCAATCCTCACCCCCTCCTTTGACACTATGTGTCCCAAAAGTTTCCCCTCAGTAACAGCAAAGTGACACTTTTTTGGGTTCATAGACACCCCATATTCTAGTGCTTTTACCATGACCTTTTCCAAGTGATTGCAATGATCGTTTTCTCTTTTTGAGAAAGTTTTCAAATCATCTTGGTATACCACCATCAGAACATCTATGAGGTCTTTGAAGGCTACATCCATAGCTCTTTGAAAAGTTGCACCAACATTTTTTAGCCCAAATGGCATACGAGCATATACATAGGTGCCCCAAGGGGTAGTAAATGTTGTTTTGAATTGCTTAGATTCTTTAACCATCACTTGATTGTACCCTAAGAATCCATCCATCATAGATAATAAATCACATCCAATGACTTTATGCAACATAGCCTCCATGTTAGGTAGTCTGTAATTATCTTTCAATGAGGCTACATTTAAATTTCTGAAATCAACACACAACCTTATCTCCCCATTTTTCTTTCTTAAAAGGACTAAGTTAGAGACCCAAGATGAATGTCTAATAGGCTTGATTATGCCTGCATCCCTCAGCTTCATCAGTTCTGTCTGCATCTTAGTAGCCAGTAATGGATTGATTGGCATTTGTTTTTGTTTGAATGGTTTAATGCCTTCTTTTAGAGGGTCATCATGTTGAAATAAATCTTCTTTATAGGCTTTCAAATCATCATAGGACCAGACAAAAACATGTTTGTACCTTTTCAACAACTTTATCAAATTTTGTCTCACATTGATGTCTAATTTTTTGCCAATATAAACTAATTGGGGAGATGTTTAAGATCCCAAATTAATTTTCTCTAAGTCTTCCACTCTGGCATTGGACTTCTGAGTCATATAGTTCTCATTTATGTTGAACATGCCTTCCAATTCAACCAATCCCTTTGGAATGTGATTAGTATCCATTTGGATGACTTCCTGATCAAAAATATATTCTTTATTGTCCACAATTGACACTAGAGATTCACAATCAATCTTTTGTCCATCATATTGACCCATACATTGGATAAACTTGAGGATATCATCATCATCCTCAAAAACATGCCAATTATGAATATTGTCAGGGACTGCTGGCCTACTTTTACTTTCAACCATAGACATGCTAGTAAGAGTAGCATCATTATTTTTTTGGGCAACACTTGCCAGGAAATCTGCCATTATATTATTTTATCTTTCTAGCCATAATATATTGAAAGCATCGAAGAATTCCATCCTATCCCAGACAACATATTTATACAATTTTAATCTGTCATCTTTAGCAGCATAATGTCCCCTAATCTAAGATATAATTAACTAGGAATCTCCATGGGCTTTTAAACTTTTAATACCATGCTTGATGGCAATATCCATTCCCAAGATTAAAGCCTCATATTCGGCAGTATTGTTTGTGCATTGAAAATTTAACATAAATGAATATTTGAAAGTGATACCTGATGGAGATATCAACAAGACTCCTACCCTAGATCCTTCTTTTGAACATCCTCCATCAAAATACATTTGCCAAAGCCCATTTTGTTGCAACATTAATTCATCCACAATTGGGTCAGTGTTCTTTAGCTATGGCTTAACTTCTTCAACCATAAAATTTTCCATATCAACATTCACACAGCAATTTAATTGATCAGGTAAGACCACCTCAACCATAACAGATGATCGGGGCTCTCTGTACAATTTGACCTCATTCCCATTCATAGGGATAGTTGCATATGATAAATCCAACTGCATCTTTCCTCCTACTACTGCTTCCCATTGACTTGATAAAAGCATACAATAATAGGGTTTAGTATCCACTACCACTATGTCCATTCTATTAGTTGCTTTAGGGAAAGCAACAATTTTCACTTCAATATCCTTCAATGTTCCTATCACAGGAACTTCCTTGTTATCCATAGCATAGCAGCTCCCAGCAGATGTAGTAACCCAGAGGCCTAATTCTTTCATCACATGATAGGACATCACATTTGCTGCTGCTCCAGAATTAATCATGCAGTCTTTTACCAAGAAACTATTTACCATTAAGGTGACATAGAATGGATCAATAGACAATGGTTCTTTGGTTATTATATTTCCAATACAAATGTTAGAGAATTCCTCTCTCTTTCCTTTCTCTTTCACTAATGGACAATCTTCTTTAGCACTATTTAGTGTCAAAGGTATCTCCTCATGATTAGGGACAGATACATCATCTATTCCTTTTAATAATGCTAGATCAACTTCCTTATGCTCTTTTATTTTCAAAATTTCCATAAGTGGGACTAAGACTTTCATTTGCGTCAAACCATGTTTCATGTCAAAATGAGGTGATCCAGGGGGCATATCATTTAATTTCTTCATTTTCTTGAGTTTCTCTTGAGTTTCTCATTTGGTACTAATTCTTCCTTTGATATCTCCTCCCCAATATGATCATGAGAAGATCCTGCTTGTTTGCAAGATTTATCTTTGTCATCCTTCTTAGGATGAAAATTCTCATTTACTTGAGGTGAGTCTTTTCTAACATAACAAGGGGTAGACTTGCCTTGAGTTGGTTGTACTATTCTATTTCTTAAGTTGTAGGCACTTCTTTCTTGATTAATTGCCGCAATAGTTAAGGACCTTTTTTCTTCATCAGTAGGAGTCCTAAAATGAGATTGTGAACTATCATCACCCACTGTGTTTATAGTTGCCTATGAAACATACTCATCCTGATCACTTTGATATGTTAAAATTTGTAACTGGTTTGTAAAACAATAATTATCCTTGTGATATTGCTATCAGGATTCAACTGTGTAGTTTTTGAGTCAAACTCATTGACCCATAATTCATGAGTAGTGGTTCACATGAACCCATCTCTCATGAGAATGAATGGAACACTTAGCACTCATTGGATCTAGGTGATGCTCACAGAGGTGAAGCACCGGGACTTTAGGAGCACCACCTTGATTGTTCACATTTAGATCAGCAGATGGATTCAATTGTTGTACTCCTTGATTCACATGCATAGAACTACTTGCAGTAGTATTATTGGTAGCATGAAGTAAGGCTATCTTCATCTTCATATCAACTACAATAGCCTCCAATTCCAACTTTTCTAGTTGCTTTTCCAAGTCATCCTTAGCCTTCCTGGCTTGTTCAATGTCCAAATCAATTTGAGGTATTCCTTCAAGGTTGGAAACTTTCTGCTGAGGCTCATTTATGTTGATACCAACAACCTTTTGCTTACCTTTATCAGGGGCATCTTTAGTAGTTACTTTGAGTTTCACATTTCATTGATTCTCATATGGGAACAACTGCCTAATGATAGGTCCTTCCTTCTCAAAATCATCCTTGTCAGGGTTTGAGATTTTATTTGGGGCTTTACTTCTCAAATCATTGAGGGTACCAAACAATTCTGGATCCAGGCTTTTTACTTCTTGATTCAGGCTTTTAGTCTTGAGGTCATTCTTTCTAGTCTCAGCTAGGAGTTCTTCTCTTTCCAATAATAAGTCATATATCCTTGTCCACATTTTTCCTCTGCTTCAGCTATTTCCTTTTCTTGTTCTTTCTTTTTTCTTTTCAAAGCCACAACCTCATCTTGCAACTTATCAGAATCATATGATGTTGTTTCAGCAGTAGAAGTCTCTTCTGGTGGAGCAAGATTTTCTTTCGTAGGAAAGAACCCTATGTCATTATTTTCTCCATCCCTAAAGGGATCAAAATTGGTATTATCTCTATAAGCATCAACTAGTCCCATGGGTTTTGCATCTTCAGATGAAGATGACTTCCTTTTTGGAATGGGAATATTCATTTTTCCTTCAGAGGCATGTTGGAAATCATGTTTAGATGCCCCTCTTTTGGACCATTGTTTCCTTTGAGGCGTATGAAGCTCTTCTCCAAGATCCTTTTTAGGATTCATTTTGGAATATGATCTATTATTTCTTTGTCAGCTCATCTCACAGAACAAACAAATACTTCACTATGCAATACTGGAATACGCAGAAGTTAGAGTTGCCACCCCTTTTCAGAGGATTAATATATAGAGAGATCAAAACACCTTGTCCTATCTCAGATTTTCTTTAAGAAATAAGAAAATATAGAAATTTGCAGATAGATTAGGCTTAATAATTCCTCACCTGGCAACTTCAAGAAAATGATCTTTCACTGTTCATAACCAAAAATCTTTTTCGTTCAGTGGACTTCCTCTTGAAAACAGACAAGGAACCATATTAGATATTTTAGAGTTATTAACTATTCCAATTGAGACAAGATCTGTATCATTTTCAGAATCAGGACCTTCAAACAATGTTCCACGACAGATAAGCTGAATAAACTCACTTTAATGATTATGAGGAAAAACAAACTAATTCTCAATATTGTAAGGACAAATGCTTTCATGATCATGACTCTTAGAACATTGCAAGTCCCCAGTAGAGTCACCAATTTGTTAGCTCTTTTTCTTTTAGAATTAATTACAATAGAAATAAATGCTAGACTCTCTTATACCCAAGTTAGATTCTCATAGGGAAAAGGATAATTAACAAGGATGAAAAATCCTTCTACACTTTGGGCTCCACATACCCAGGTGGGTGCACCTTTGACAGAATATTACCTTTCAACAGTTTTTAACAGTGGATTAAGGATTGGTGATCCTTCTTCTTTTTATGCCATTAGGCTTAGGAAGCCTAACCTATTGATTCACTCCTTAAGGAATCACTAATATGAATTGTACTGAATACAATTAGCTAGACATGTACTTGAAATAATAGAAATATAAAGATTAATTAAATTTGAGTTGATGATAACAACCGCTTGTCAGCATTTTGACCAGTGCCTAATCATGGGTGATAGAGTCAAAATAAAGCATACATATATTAAATATAATCAATGGAAATATTAATGAACCCTAGATAGAATGCCTTACAGACTATCCTCTCATCCTCACACCCCTATACCAAATGCCTGTATAAACCATAAACCCTAACCCTCTGCAATTATCTGCAAGATTTAAAACTCTCCTTGAAAGCAACTTACAGACAAGAACATGGCTACTTTATAACTAGGACACTCAAAATGCCTTACAAATTGAAGATACAACAATTAATAGTAAATACAAGAAGACATCATTGATATAAAAATGGAGATTCCATTGTATTTTATTGATGTAAATTTGATATCAGTACATTCAGAGACTCAAAACCAACCTTCAGACACAATTTAGTAATCTACCTTGTAGTCTTATTTTACCATCATTTTAACATATTAGAGCTTGATACTTATAGATGGCCATATTCATCTTGGAATCCTTTTGGAAAATAAGGATGCAAAAAGCTACGGATGACTGGGCTAGTGGACAAAATGTAATTTACAGATGAGACAAAATTTCAAGCGGATGGGGGTAACAAATCTTTGCTATTAGCCATGTAATCTTTTGTCTTGTGACCCCCTGAATGCTTGAAGTTTCTCTAAGGTGACTGGGTCCTTTTCATCTGGAAATTTTTCTCTTGTTGGTGTAGAGGCCCCAATATTTGATTTGTTCAAACTTCTCAACCTCTTTGGTGTTAGCTGTCCCCTTTTTGTTTATTGTCTCATGCTACCGGGGTGACTATTCCATATTTGCTAACCCATGTGGTGAACACCTCATCACTTCGCCAACTAAAACTGAGGACCTAATCTTTCTCATTGTTGAATTCTTCCCATTCACTGTTAGCTTTCTCAACTTCTACCTCCCAGGATTCAAAAAATGCCTTGGCTTTATTCAAAATATCAATAGTTAGCACAAACCATCCAGTATTTGCTAATGTGACAATACTTTTTGTTCTGTTGGTTAGTGCTTCATTTAATTTCCTTATCCATAATACTTCATTCTTTATGTTCCCATCTTCTTTGAACATGTTGGGAAACATGTAATACCTGTCCCTAGAGAACTCTTCTCTCAAAATTGTGACTCTCTTTATGAGCATGCTCTTCTTGATGTCCAAATTAACCATCAGTTTAAGACATTTATGGGTGCTTGTTAGGGTGATGTCAACATTATTATTCTCTTTTGAAAGAGAGTAAAAGGATTTTATATGGGCTTCCTTCCCTTTCAAATTATTCATTATCACATCCCACCGTCCCTTTTCACTGTCATGCTTGCTCATGATGCTTGCAATCTTCTTTCCTAGTAGATAGAGGTTAGGAAGGTTGACCTCACTAGCACACCTCTTGAGGTTGGAAAATATCTTATCAGAATGTTTTATCTTCACCAATTACTCAGCCTCTTTGTATGTAGGAGAGTCTTCAATATCCCTTTTACCTTCTTCTTCCAGCCTTGACCTCTCAGTGATCAACCAATTCTTCTCAGCCTCTAATTATGCTCTTTTGGCATCAATGGCTTCTTGTGTAGTGGGACTTAAAGGTGCAGGGGATGGGGGATATCAAAAATGGACTAGAGGAGGAGGGTTGGTGAGGTTCTTGAGAAATTACCCCTTTGGGCACAAATTGAATCTTTTGTTTACCCTCCAACTCTGCTATTTTGTTATCTTTCATCAAGGTTTTGACCTTTTCCTCATTATAAGCTTTAAGTACAAACTCATATCTCTAATTTAAGCTGGCACAGGTCTCCTTTCCTCTCTAAGCTACCTTCAATCTTAAATTAGCTAGTTGAATGACAAGGTTTGCAGCTTCAGTTCCTAAAGTGTCAGTGACCCTCTTCAGAATTAGATTGCCTATATCTTCAACCTCATCATCTTCCTTTATTCTCCTCTTATTCTTTTTCTTTAATGACCAAATGGCTAGAGCTGCATGATCTTCATGAAATTGGGCACCAATTGATGTCCCAGCATTGCTCATAGGTTTTGCTTGCTTTTTAATAGCAGCAAAGACCACTACATCTACTAGATCCCATTGAGGTAATATGAGAAATCCCTACTTTTTAATCATTTGCCTACCCTCTTCAGGGGTGATCTTATCAAAATTTGATATCATCTCCTTCTTAACTTCCATCTCTATATCTTCCTTGGCAGAGTTGGATTGGGCTTCTTGCAGCTTTTGGCACTTGTGATTGAATTCATTAATGTGACATCTCTATAAAAATTGAATGAATGCCCTGGTTTTAATGAAATTGTCATCAGACAAGAATTCATCACTGGCCTGTTTGGTTATAGGATCCAACTCCCTGCCAGCAAACTCTACTACTATGAGGTCAGTTGTTGTATGTTTAGGGGCCTCTGGCATCCCTTCTTTTAGTTCCTGAGTAGTAAAAACCACTTCACCAGAATCCATCAATTTGACTAATTGCTCAGTGATGGCCTGATCATCATATTGCATGAGGGATTGGGAAGGAGAGTATAATTCACTCTCCTATTCTTTTTTTTCCACCCTTTGTCTTGGGAGAGGGCACCTCTTGAACATTAGTATCTGCTGGCCTCTTTCCTTTATGCTGAAGAGGTTTGTCAACTTTAGGAGCAATAGTAGTGTATCCTCTCCTTTTATACACTACATAATCCGCTGGTAGGACTATTCTACTCTGTGGAAATTTATTCAAAATAGCAAGAGCCCTTTCTAGATCATTTTCAAATTCTCTCTACCTCTTCTCATTTAGGGTTTGCATAATTCCCTCAAAAATATTCATTAAGTAGTCAATTTTTAAAGACCATGGGAAAAAATCCTTTAAAGGATCATAAGTCTTATCAAAATTTCATACAAAGTCCAAAGACTTCTTGTATGCCATCCATTTCTCCTTCCTAACTTCCTGAACACCAAGGTCAAAAATATTTCTGATTATATCCTCAGGGTAGTTCAATTGATGCTCTAATATCAAGCATTTAGTCCTCTTCCTGAACATACCCATGATAAAATCTTCATTATCTGCACATCTAGACACAGAAGTGGCTAAATGATAGGGCTCAAAATACTTGTCAAACTATGTCCACCCACCTTTGGTTATGATAAAGTGATGGGATCTAGTGAGGGTAGGAATGATATTTCCCTTCATCTTTCTAGTCAGGGCTTCTTCCTCTAGCCCACCTAATTGCCTTATAATTTCTGCTACTCCAATCTTGAGTGGGACTCTGTAGGGTAGCACATAAGGAGTTCCTTTGAAACCATAAACCTTAGTTACTGTGGAAAAAGGGTACAAAATTAGATGTCCCCAATTGTGAGCAATTTTTATCTCTGGGGCATATTCCATAGGCCTTAAAAGCCTCATCATTTCATTGTGGACCCTAGCATTCTGGTTACTCAGCAGTGACTTGAGTCTAGTTGCAAAAACCTTATCAAAATACACATAGCTAGCACCCTTCCTATCCCATGACAAATTTGCACTCCATGTTTGAATAGGAAATTCTTTACCATCTTGGAATTTATCCAGTTCCATTTCTTCCTCAAACAATTCTGCACTATTGAACAAGAACATATGCATCATGAGGGAATACCAACCCATTGGTTTCTGTATGTTTCCATCTTCAATTCCTGACAGACCCTCATGCATCTCCTGAGCAATATAAGATGCAAAATCAAATACTACTGACAAGTGGGGATGCAGAATTTGAACAACCATCAACATTATATGGACAAGCATTGTCACATCTTCATCTATCCCCAAAACATTGCACAGAGCATTGTACATCTTTCTAGCCTTTCCATTAAAAAGATCCAAATTGAAGGGTTCTGGGGTCCTAGGCCCTACTACAACCAAGTTCCCTATTTTATTGATATACCCTTTCAATGCTTCACCCCTATAATAGTCCTTTTGATTATGGTATACTTCTTTAAATTATTCAAAATCAATATCATCCATATGTTGAGAGGTATCAGTTAGCTTGAAGATTATTTTGATTTCATTATCTGATATAGTCAATAGTATATTTCCCTGAGTGTCCCTAACAACCCTAGCCACCTTATCATAAGTGTTAGCAATTAAAGTGAACAAATTAGTGTCCATTAACAATAGGTGCTATCAGTTTTCCCACATCTAACTCCCAAATATTACAGTCTGGGGTAGGGGAATTCCTCTGGATATAAGCCATTCTGAACAGAGTAAGGCCATCAAAACTGGTATTGGCATCTTTCACTCATCTACCGGAATCGTATAACCCTTCTCCAATTTTGAAATGGGGATGTGGTGGAACTACCCTTTTGATTTGTGTCGCATCTCCTGAGGACAGTGGCAATTTTTGTAACAAATCTTCCCTAACATTCCATTTTTGGTAGTCACTCTCTCCAGAAACCTCAACTCTAGGGGCCATTCTAAGGTTTTTTTTTTTGGTACTAGACTTACATTCTAAAACAAAGCTCTAAAACCTTTCTTAACTACAAATTCCACCACAATTTGAATGCTAGTGAATCAGTAAGCTTACCCATTCTGCACAAAATTTGCGTGAAGCCAATTTTCTCTGCAATCCTATCTTTGCTTGAATGATTTTGATGAATCATTGTGACTGCAAGTCGACTTAATCAATTCTACGGCCTCAATCAAATCAATCTTTCAAATTGAATCCAACTGGAGTAGTCACACATTCTATAATTAATTCACAGGCTTCAATTTCATGGCTTAACAACTCTCTGCAACATATTTTACCAACTTTGAATTTGAGCCATTGATTCTGGACATCATTGTCTGCATCTGACGACTATCTTATTTTCCTAAAAACAAATATCCATCGAGGACACGTGTCACCACCACTTAATCACTTACTCACTAGATGTCAAGCACTTTCCCTTTAAGCGATTAAGTAAGCTGTTAGATATGAAACAACTTAACTATGGTTTAAGTTCTCACCAGCTCTGAATGCCCAGGTCCACCAGCTGCCNCTAGATGTCAAGCACTTTCCCTTTAAGCGATTAAGTAAGCTGTTGGATATGAAACAACTTAACTATGGTTTAAGTTCTCACCAGCTCTGAATGCCCAGGTCCACCAGCTGCCAGATGTCATCACCACTTAATGGATTTCCTAATAGATTTCGTGCATCTTGGGTATAATTCATTAAGCTGACTATTAGATATTTCTAGGCTTTAACACCTTTTATACTTTTCTGTGACTAGACCCACAGTCTTTCCTAGACAGGTGTCACCTCCGCTTAATCACTTGCCCATTAGATGTCATGCACTTTTTTATTAAGCCATTAAGTAAGCCGTCAGATTTAAAAAAACTGGCCCATTGTTTAACTAAGAACTATTATGACTACTCAGCCTCACCAAGGACATGCATCACTATGGCTTAATCACTTTCCCGTTAGATGTTGTGCACTTTTTGATTAACCCATTAAGTTGACCATTCGATCAAAGCTGACTTGCTCGACACATAAGGCGATGACATAAAAGGGGCTTTTCATGGCATGACTTAGGAATTATTAAAGCATTTAGGAATCATAATCTTTTTGTATAAAGAAACCCATTTAACATGGACACATGACTTGAGGTGACTTAAGTGACCGAAAAATTAATGTGAAATAGAATTGGCCAAGACAAATAGGATTTTTAGTCATTTTCCACCATTTTTAACTAGGTTAAGGGTCTGAACAAACTTTGCAGAGGCATAAGGACAATTTTAATCTTGATTTTGAAGCCTTAGACACTACTAATGACAAAGGACCCTAGGAAAATTGCAAGGCACAATCTAAATAGGAAATAGCACCAATAGGATCTACAAATACCCTTTCTGAGCATTCACCCTATTAGGAGTGATTAGTACACTATTAGGAGTACAATAAGATCAGTTATAATCTACCTCTCTAGAGGATTTAAAACCTCAATAAAGAAGCTACCCTATTAAAGGATTTACAAATAAGAACCTATTAAAGTTCACCATGTTAAGAAATTTATCCTGTTGCAGCTATTAGGGAATAACAAGATATGTTGATCAGTAGAATGGAACTGATTTCCTATTAGACCCTTTATGCTCCTTTCCTTCCTAACATTTAACTCATCTTTTCTCTTTTAATTCATGATCTCCCAGTCTGAAAATATGATCACAACACTAAGTCAAACGGTCTAGTGCTCCTTATATAGATTGTCATTAGGTCACACAAGACCTAGAAATTTCCTCCACATTCGGCTCAAAATATTAGCCAACCTCCTCAAAATTAGCATCAACAACATCCAATATGTCATCCTCAAACATACTACCAATATTAAAATTAATATGTGGGCCTCAGATCCACTACCTTATTCAAAGTAATATGAAACTTTGATCGGTGATCATATAGGTGAACTATCTTCTTATTTAAAACATAATTCATTCAAACCGTGATATAAATTGTTGTAGTTGGAATCATGGATTCCACATACCATGTATATATTGTATCTATGATTGCAAAACCTTAATATTTCATTAACTCAACCGCTACCTCATTCTATGTCTGATACTGTTCTTCCTCAACACGTGTCAACATACATAGTTGTTCTTTCCTTTACTGGTGATGAAGAGTTCTTATCGATCACTGCAATCATAATAACTGAATAGATTAATGTCAATTACAACTAATTATGCCTCTACTTGTGACCAATCTTCATATCTCCTCAAAAAATACCATAATACCAACAATCTCCCCTTTTGGCATTGATTGAAAAAAATTATGATTTTCATAACTCTGTAAGTATAATTTGCACTGTAAAACTTATACTCCCCCTTTCTCTATATATTCTCTCTACTCTTTCTCTACTCATTCTCCCCTTTTTTGTCAATAATGAAAAATAATAATATATTAAAATTACATTCTATCAAATACATCCTTAAAGTTTGTCTTTGCAGACTCTAATGTCTTCTCCCATGACTCTTGTAAATGCTCCATAGATAGAATTTTCCCATGTATAATCAATGGTAATCCTTCCAAATCACTCAAAGTACTCACCTCTAGTAGACTATGTGTGTTCTCTTCATTTCACACATGTTTTTACATAACAATAATAGTGGGCGCCAAATGGGTTTGCATATCCATAAGTGTAATAATTTTTTTATCCTATTCACTTTGCAACTGCCTCAATGTGTGAGTAATCAATTTGACCTTACCACTAAATTATGATGCTAAATTAGAAATAGGATCAAAATTTTCAATCAAAGTATTAATATCTATAGTTGAGAATCATCTCTCTTCTTCTCCAGGTCTTATGCAAAATTTGTAAACTTAGACACTTTTACAAGTATATATCCTATCACCCGTAGGATTTCCTTCACCTTATTCACTTAAACTATAAGTGACTTTGTATCTACTGAAATAATCTCTCTCAACTTATCATCTTATATCTTCTCATATTATTTCATGTCCAACTTCATAGGTTCGTTCTCCATGTTAGGTACTTGATCATAAGTAACCTTGACCAATATATCCAGTTGTTCAATTGGATTATCTTGTTTGTCATATCCAACATTAGGTACTAAATTCCTAGTAATGTTTCTAGCTCCTTTCAAGAGTATTACCTTCTTCTTATTTCCCTTCAATTTGTCCCTTTCTGCTTTCTCCTTAAGTTTATCAGACATTTTCAATAGCTCATTAGGACTCACCTGAATAATATCAATTGTTGTTTTCATTTCTTCATCTTCAGTTTCTCCTTCATCTTCTTCCTCAGAACTAGTTGAATTCTTTTTTTTGATCTTATTCACTATGCTACCTTCACCAATTAGTTCTAGCTTCCTCTTCACTTAAATTATATCTTCATCATCCTTAAATCCTTGACCTTTGTGTTCTGTCACTTCCTTAGCAATATGCATTTTAGGTTCTTCAACATCAGTTTGAATATCAATATTTTGTATATGTTTTGGGATATCAGAGATATCGTATCCATGACATCATTAATCTCTTAATTTTCTATCTCTTATGCTTTTCCTTTCTCTTCTAATGATTTTTCTTCATTTGCATTCTTTGATTTTACTAACTTTATCCATAAATCCATTGGCTCGTCTCTTAGCGATTGTTTTCCTCCAATGAGAATTCTTGTAACTTTGTTCCTTGTCTTAAATTCTCCTCTCCTTGATTCAACCATTAACTTTACCTCTTTTGTAGCTAATTTAAGTTGCAAAAGTGAAAGTTCATGTTCCATCATTACTCTATCAATCCTCAAAGCTTCTCCCCATCTTTTTTGGATGGCCTTGTACAATTCCTTTGGTATAGCCTTGAATAGTTCAAATGGTTCTCTGCAAAAAAATATGTAGACTTTCTACAACTACATATTCTATCTTTATTTTCTCTTCATTATCAAATTTATCAAAGTGACTCCACACTCCTATCATCCTTCCATATTCCTTAATATCTTAAATAGTGTTGTCAAGAATAACAGTATTGTCAACTTTGTCAATTCCCTTAATAGGATTTCCTACTATAGTATACTTATTTCCACTATCTTTCGATTCCTTTTGATCCTTCTCAGAATCAGTTGGAAATTCTTCTTCTTCATCCTTTTCCATACCTCCTTTCTTACTCTTTAACTCTTTATAGATTGATGTCACTTCTTTATTCCTTTTGTAGGTTTCATGAATAGATCAGGTGACTCCTTTTCTTTCTTAGTTAAAATAGGAGTAGTAGATGTAGATTTAGTTTGTTTTAGTACTGAACACCTAGTGACTCTCTGGTGTGAAATATTTTTAGCTTCAAGTTTAGTATCCTTGACTTCTTTAGAAACAGATGTGCTTTCCTCCTTACTCTTAATTTTATTTCTAAGTTTTATCATCATTTCAAGTGTTATGCCACTCACTTGGCTAGATTCTCAACTTGTTTCCTAGTCTTTCTTTGGATTATCAGTGCTCTTAGTTGACTATGAAGTTTTTATGATGAATCTTCATAAGTTCCAAACCTAGGTTTTGAAGTATCAATTGGTTTTGACAATAAAACATGAGCATGAATAGTGACTAGATCACCATCAACTTTATAACCCATAGCTGGTATCCAACATGTCCTCAATTGCATTGCTTGCAACTGTATCATCAAAAAATAGAAGCACTTCCATTTAGGACTAGTTTATCCCTCCAAGTAAGTGGTTTGGGGTCATGTCAAACACCTTGAATGGGTCTTTGACTTAGATCTGGTGTTTCCCTTGTCCTACCCTATTTTCCACTTTTCTCCTACCTATTTCTGGTATCCTGCTCTAATATTTTGAGGTTCTTGACCTCAGGGGAAAGGTTGACCTCAACTCTGACCTAGGTCAAGGTCGACCTCGACCCTAGCCCAGGGTATAAATTTCAAATTTGAAATATTTACGGATGTCGAGGTTTGAAAATAATTATTTCCTGCTTCCAGGTCGGCTGTTTTGGGCTCCGAAGTGGCGACTCTTAAAAATATATTTAATATAGGTCCACTTCTAGGGGTATGAGCCTAATTGGAGTTTAATTCTTATATGTTGGCCCCTCTAGAAGTTTGTGCCCTAGACTATTATATAAGAAGGCCTTTCTCCTCTCATTTTCTAAGAAACAAGAAGAATCAAAGAATGATCTACGGATAATCTATCAAAGCGATCGTCTACTTTCAAGCATTCAAGCATTCAAGATTAAATTCATCAAGGAGATCCATTAGTAGCCATTGAAGGATTCAAGCTCTATGGAGCCCTCTTGTTGAATATTTCTCCATCCATATCCATTCAAGCTTCTTCCTATCCTAAGATCCATTCAAGATTGGTGTTGAAGATCCAAAGGCAATTGATTTGAAACATCCTACATCCTACAATTCTACATCCATTTGGAGCATCCATACTTGTGGATTCAAGGATTCGAATCCTCCACAAGGGTTTCAACATAAGAAAGGTGAATTATTCTATTTACTTTGTTTATTATTGCAATTTCAATTCTATTTCAAGGTTAACTCCAAAACCAGGGTTTGACCAAGGCAAACCCCTCATCCAAACAACAAAAAACCATTTTTTACTGCAGGTACAGGTACAAAACAACAAATTACAAAGTAGAGTAAGATACCCTTTTCAGCAAACTTTCAGGATCCGTGAACAGAATTTCCATTGGAGCATTGTAGGTCAAGGTCAACATAAAGGGGTACAATTGTGCCCCCGTATTTGGGCCAAGGTTGACCTGGCTCAGAAAAGAAAATTATTTCTGGGTTTTCTCCATCTCTATGTTTCTAGGCTAGGGCAGGTTGCATAATTTCTAGAAACTTAGTATAGACACTAGATAATAGAAATTTCTAGATCTACTATACTTTGAGGTTAGTATTTGTCTTCAATTCATTTCAATTAAGATTTTAATCTTTGCTTACACACTCTCCTCCAAAAATGGAATGTAAGGTTTTCCTCTTTCTTCTTATTTCTAATCGATTGATTCATTTATGCATTGACCATTTTCTTGTGGTTAATCAATTTGGATCTTTCCTTTGTGAATTTGGGGAAAAGAGGAGAATCTTACCTTCCCCAAATTTTTATATGTAAAGGGGTATTATTTAGATGTGCAAGTCTCTTCTTTCCATTACCTCTTTACATTTTCCAAATCCTTCTTTACATTTTGGTGAACCCGCTTACGACAACTCTTTCTTTTGTGGTGTTAGATTTACATTTCATGTTAGATCTTGCATGCATATTAGATTATCCTTCTTTTATGTTCTTGCATTTACATTTCAAAAAATTTTAAAAAAAAATCATATAAATAAAAAATACAAAAACATTTATTTATTCATGCCTTGTGTTTTCCTAATTTAGTTCATTTGCATTGCATTGGTGTATGAGCTTTAGTACCTCTAGTCCTACTTATAATATCCCAGTTAGAAGAAGTCGCACACTTATGGGTTCCTTTGATCCTGAGTCTTCCTCTCCTTTCCTTAGGATCCCGAATGACAATTTGATCACTCATGATTCCAATCCTTCTACAGAGAAAAACTCTTCTCACTCATCTCATGATGAGGATGGTGCTTTAAGAGTTCCTCCTGAACAAGTCCAAAAAATTTCAACTAAACTTGATAAAATGGGAAATTGGCTTATTCAAGAAAACCATAATCAAGATTCTATTCAAGCTATAGAGGCCCTTAAGAAAGTCCTTCATGATAGTGATCAAGGTGTTAATCTCTTGTGTGGTATCACTCATCTTGTGCATTTAAATGTCAAACCTTTAGTTCAAGAAGCTCAAGATCTAGGAATCACTCATCCTGTCACTAGTGTGGAACCTTCTTCCATTCCTTTACCTAGCATTCCTACTTGCACTCCTCCTTTAGTGACTACATCTCTTCCATATTTCAATCCTCTAGCTTCAAATCTTCCACTTCTATCTCTTCCTGTGAGTGTTCCATCGGTGTCTCTACCTACCTCACAGCCTTCTTACCATAGTGTTCCATTTACATATTCCAACCCTCTTCCAACTATGATTCCAAGTGTTCCACCAGTTGTGTCTTCCATTCCTATCACTTCCTACACTATTCTTAGTGTTCCTAATATTTCTATGCCTCATATTTCTTCCAATGATTCCACAATCGTTAGTCTGGCTCAAACTGTGTCCTCTTTACAACAACAACTTGCGTCCTTAACTCAATCCAAGTTTTGTATTACTACATGTGACATGGTTATTCCTTTATCCCTAGACATTATTCATGCTCTTGTCCCTTAGCAAGCCGATATGCCTCATCTTGAGAATTACAATGGTAAGGGAGATCTTGTCACTCATGTTAAAACATTTCAAATCCTTAGTAGTGACTATTCTCACGATCATAGGATTTTAGCCAAGTTTTTTGCTAGAAATTTTCATGATAAGGCCTTGCAATGGTATTTTTCCTTGCCTCCTTATTCTATGGATTCTTTTCCAAAACTTTCTAATGCCTTTATCCAACATTTCCAAAATAACATTGGTCTACAAGTGTCCTTAATTGATTTGATGCATTGTAAACAAAATACTAAAGAAAAATTGACTGAATTTATTGGTAGATTTAAGCATTTATATGCTCAAATTTCTTATCATGTTCCTTATATGGATATTCAGCATATTCTTATTTCAAATTTTCAAAAGGATATTAGAGATAAGATTCTTCTTACTGAATTTACCTCTTTTCAAAAACTTTGTAAAACACTTCATCATTATCAATTACAAGTGAGTTAATTTGAGAGCAACACTCCAATGGCTCATGTTCTAGTTGATAAGAATGATGTTGCTCCCAATCCCAACAAGTTTCAGAAACCTAAAAACTATGTCAAGATAAATAAGAAAGCAAGTGCAGTTGCTGATCAATTTGATGTTGCATCCTACAATGCCACTTTTGCATCCACTACTTTTCATCTGAATCATACGTTTACTCCTCTTTATGAATCTTTACATTCTATTATGAGTAAGTTGTTGAATGATGATATGATTACTTTGCCTCCTATTTTACCTCTTCTTCCTACTATGATGGACTCCAAATCCTTTGATCCCAAATCCTTTTTTCAATACCATCGTTGTTGTCCCTACTTCTGATCAATTTTGAGTTAAGCTTGGTTTGCCTTGGTTGACTGTCATGCATGGTGTTGCTTCTCCTATCCATAAGTGTATTAAGTTCATTCATGATGAAGAAGTGAAAATAATCAATCATGGTTTATATCAACCTTCTAGGCCTAAGTATTGTGCTACCCTTGACTTCTTTTGGCCTTCATTACCTAATTCATGTTCTTCTCGACCTGATAACCTTTTTTTCTCATATCAAGCTTATAAATATCGCAATATTATTGAGTTGAGCATGCCTCAAATGGATCTTAATTGTGGTATTTTTCCTTTTCCTTCTAGACCTCCTTTATCCAGAGCTTCTAGTTCTGTTAATCAATCTCCTAGTGTTTCTTTTAAGCCTACTGAGAATCCTACTAATCCTCCTATAGAAACTGTGAAGGAATTGGTTCTTGTTCCTCCTAGTTCTCAACATATTTCAAACAAGACAAAACATAACCGATCTACCAATGAACATCTTAAGAAGCATCAGGCTCAAGCTAAGGCTCGTGCCTCTGTTCTTCAAAGTTCTTTACATTCTTTTGACCAGTCTATGCCTAGTGTGTTGGAAGAAGATAATGTTAATAATGATGTTAAGATGAATGATTATGATGAATCTATTTGTATCTTAGATTCTATTTCAATTAATCTTGATGAAGAAGATACTCTTGATGATCCTATTGATGCTAATGATGAATATGAGACTATTGATATTGGTACTGATTTACCTAATATGCTTTCAACATAATTGATAATTACACCTAGTATCGAACATCATGATTCTCAAGAGGATCCTTGTTTGGAACTGGCTATTATTCCTACTATGATGGATATAGTCCCTCTTGCAAGTTTCCCACCTTCCCTAAATGATATAGACTAAGATGGGGAGAGTAGGTGATGCACTTGATTGGCTTATCCTCCATGGTATCCTTTTATGTGTTTTCCTGTTGTATTGTGTTTCTCCCGTAATGTGTTGCTAAATGTTTGTTAGATTATTTTATATGACCCTTGTTACTTTGTTGGTGCAAGGTGATATAGGAATCAAATGTGTTGTACTATTCCTCTATATGTATCTCTATTCTTCTATATGTTGTTTTCATGTTATGTTGTACCTATGCTATTGTTCATAAATGTTTTAGTGTAGACAAGTCAAACCTAATTTTTCAGAAATCTAACTGATGTTTTTATTAGTACGTGCACATATGAAATGATACAGATCCAAAATTTATATTTTTGAAAATGTATTTGAGTTAGCTTTCATTTGCCGCTGGTTTGAATTAATTTCATTTGGATTTGAAAAATCTATGATTGATTTAGTGAAGACTGGTCAGAACCTGATTTTTATGACAACAGGTTTTTCAATTATCAAATGATATATTATCTTTGACTAACCTGATTTTCTAACACATGGGATTGACAAGCTGTGTGTTTTGTTTTTTTATGGATTTTTATAATAGTGGGTTGCATGTGCAATAATAGGTAAGGTTTTTATAAAAGTGGTTTGCAGGATGCTGAAAAAGAAGACTAAAACATAAACTACTGACGAATTCATTTTGCAAGTTGCCTTTGATCGATAGAACACAAAACAGTGTTCTTGCATCTTGTTTTCAATTTCTTAAAATAGGAACCTGCATGCATGAATTATTAAAATGAACATTTGTTTATTATTTTAGGAATTACAATGATGTCAGGAAACTATGCTCTCACCCTTTTGGGATGATCAAAAATCCAGAAACATTATTGTCATTTTCTTATTATGCTTGAAGTGTCTTTTAGTTTTGTAAATCCTAGGAATTGCATGGACGTATCCTCTCCCCTCACCTTTGTGGATCTTGGGTGAAAGATAAATCCATACAAATCCTTTAGTGTGGCTACCTCCTGAGTGCTTTAACAGAGCCGGTGAGAGTGGATTGCCCAAGCGGTAACAGGCTAAAGCCAAGCCCTTCCAAACTGGTATACAAAAAATGCCATTGTGATTAGTCTCACAGTGGATAGGTGTGAATACATTGAGGCAACCAAAATATCCTCTAGTACCCTAGTGGTACGTTAAAGTCCCTACATTGTTAAGGTGAAAGCCTTGCTTTGAAAGGATTGGGAGAGCCCCCTTAATTGGGAAAATGACTTGATCACAACCACCTGAACGGATGTCCTTACTACAAACTTTGTTCTAG
>MU225940.1:1852543-1872246 GCA_018584345.1 Thuja plicata
ATATTGTCCCCTCATTTATGCATCCTCTCTTACTTCTGTGTTTGTTGAGGACCCTGATTGGGCCTCTTCGGACACCTCCCATTCCATCTGGCATGTTTTCTAGGGGTCCTGACCCCCTAGGTCAAGGTCGACCTTGACCTTGACCTAGGTCAAGGAAAACCTCAACCTTGACCTAGGTCAAAGATGACCTCGACCTTGACCTAGGTCCCCCTTTCTAATCTAGAAGCCAGTCGGCTGGCAGAGGCCACTAAACATTCATTTCCTGCTTCTAGGTCAGATGTTTTGGGTTCCGAAGCAGAAAAATATTAAATTATATTTAATATAGGTCCTCTTCTAGGGGCATGGGTTTAATTGGAATTTAATTCTCCTATGTTGACCTCTCTAGATGATTGTGCCCTAGTTTCATATAAAAGGAAGTTTTCTCCTCCCATTTTCTCTAGGTCATGTGAAGTAACCATCGATCATAAGTCAAGTTAAGAAATAATTCTCACTAAGTGAAATCAAGAAAGAGGTCATCAAGAAAAAATTTCAATAATCTATTGTTCTACATGTATTCAAACTCTAAAAGTGTTCAAGTCTTCCTCAAGAGCATTTAATTTCTCCATTGAAGATCAAGGATTCAAGCTTTCAAGCCTTTGAAGGGATTAGGTTCAAGCATTCAAGATTCATCAATCAAACTCTAGATCTAGCCATCATGGTGGTGTGATCTATTGACGGGACTTTGGTGACCGGGTCTGCCAGCAGATGTAAGTTGTCACCGGGTACCGGGGTACTAGCCAACTTTGCCTGCAAATTTTGTCCGGGGAAATGAGATTCCTTGGGCCTCCAAGCACCTAAGGGTCAGGTATCAATGGTGTGGGGCTCAGTTGGGAGATGTGACTATTTTTGAGGGAGATAGCTGGTTTCTTCATCTCATTCTCTCCAGGGATTCAAATCGGTGAGGTTTTCCCAAGCATTTTACACTTTGCAAATAAACTGAAAAACATCCTGCAGAGTTAGAAATATTCAATCTACCTATAGTTATGTTTAAATATTCAATACATCAATAATGCTCTGATATACTACACTAAATACTGAAGAAATACACAACCATCAGTTCATATTTTATCAGTAGCAAGGGAAAGGAGGTCGTTAATCTACTTAAAGTATCAAAGCATAAGACATGAAGAATATTAAACATAAAATACCATTAACTTAGAAGACAAAGTGCCAACAATGTCATTGCAAGAACTCTCCCTTTTTCATTAACATTCCTTCCAGTGAGCACTGGTGCATGGTACAATGGTGGCTCCAAGGGAGCATCTAACTACTGAAATCTTAAAGACCAAGGAGCATTGAGCTCTGCAACTGAAATGAAAATACTGCTTTTCTATTACTACAGACTGCAAAATCATCAATTTCACCGACCCTTGGAATAGGGATGGACTTATTATTTATACACATTTTCCTTCTAACCCTAACCCTAACCCTATTTTACATCTTTCCATAAAATATATTATTCGGTGTCCGGTACTACCTGCACCACTTTACAAAAGACCTCGAGATGGAGAAGGTCTGACATGTCAGAAGAATAAGATAAGAAGATGGAGTGGAAGAATTAGCCTTGTGAAGAGAGCCAGGAAGGAGAAGGAGGAAATTTTACCCCCTGAGGATCGAGGCTACATGCCTCATAAATGAGAAAAGTGGCACCCTATCTCCAATGTGCCAGGTGTACTTCTGAGATGGCGCCTTGGGAAGACCCACTGTCAGAAAAATTCTCATTGATCTGACATGCCTTGGCATAGCTAACTACCCTCTGACAACCTTTATTAACTACTTCAAAAGTGACCAGTCAGCCTTGGGGACCGGGACACAGATCATTGAAAGAATACAAAATATAGGATCCAGAACTCCAGGATCTAGAAACTTACGTTCTGAAAGAATAAAGAGTACAAAAAAACACTTTGGTTTTCTCCAACCCCTGGAGAATATTTATTGCTACTTATTATCATTGAAGGTCTTGAGGAGATGGGAGATTCCATCTTCATCAACCTCTTTAAGGCCTGCCCACCAGTACTTAGCCACCTTAATCTATCCCCCTAGGTCCAGAACATTCCCCTTAAATTCATCGGTCATCTTTGACACATCATGGCCACTGAGTATCATGTGAGTTATTCTCATAATTTGGGCTCCATCTATTCCCTCTGGGGATTGATACCTTGATTCCATCAGCTCATCGAACTTATCCAGGATGTACTCCTCTGGTTTTCAAGTGTCAGTGTTGAATGTGTCAGCTCTAGAAACCTTCGTAACAAAAGACTTGTATAAATTAAAAGAATATTGTACTACATTGATCTTTTCCCATAGAGTCCCCACCAGTTTCTTGATTACCCCCAATGTGAGGTCAAGTCTGGAGTGCTAGGTCCTCAGAAAATTGAAGGACTCTTCCCCCAAAATTCCTGATTTGGAAACAATATCTTCTCCAAGGCCGAGGAGCTCTTCTAATTCAACTTTCCATGCCTCATAATTTTTGATGTCACCCTCCCATATGCTGATGGTGGTTTCGGCCTAATGTAAAACATGGTGGGCTACATATAAGTCAGGGAGGGTAGACACCAAGAAGTGTTGTACATTTCCCAACTGTAGGGCGATCCACTCATCGACTGCCTGGGCCTTCTTTTTCATCGCTTGTAGTGAGTCTATGTCACTCTACAACAATGGTACATCAGATGTAGAGGCCTCCAGAGGTATAACATTGATAGGCTGGGCTAGCTCAGTTAGAAATCCCATAAGGTTTGCATTTTTCTCCTTTTCTACCTTGAGCTTTTGAGCCTCCTTTTCATAGCAAGCCTCTACTACCTTGGCCGCTTCTTTTAACAGGTCTACTTCACCCTATTTCCCCTCTTCCCCAGTGATACTTCTGTGATACTATAGTCTCCAGCCTTTGTCATCACTTTGTCCATGTCTGGGGAAGGTGTTGCTATCACTACAACTGTCTCTTTGCCTGGCTCAGTCTGAAGGGTGTGGACTGTCCGGGCTTTCTTGGCCTTTGGTGGGTTTTGTGCCTAGGCAATCATCTCTACTAAGGAAAGGTGGGCCTGGGGCGTTGCTAGAGGTGCCTTTCTCTTTCAGGTTTCTATTAACCATGGGGGTGCTAGGGGTGGCTTGGTAGCCAAAATGTGTTCCTGTGACTTCTCCCTGATATCTTGTTGTGCCCCTTCATCAGGACGAGCCTCCTCTGATTCCTTTCCTATGTCTCCTAGTTCACCAATGACATTTCCTTCGGTGACACCTATGTCTTCTGCCCCAGCGTCTGCATCTTTGGCCATGTCTGGGTCTTCATTTGTCACCCCTGGGTTTTCTTCATCTTGTTGTTCCTTTTCTTGCTCAGCCTCTATTGTTGGGATTTCCTCTTCCAATGGTACATCTTTTGGTAATGGGGGAGGTATCGGGCCAAGATTTAGTGTTTGAGCTGCAGTGATTACCTCCCCAAATGTCACCTCCAAGAGTGGTGTTTGGAACATGGCGGCTGAGGTTACAGTTTCTCCTAAAGGTATGGTTCCCCTAGCTGATGCCACTTGTTCACTTTATTTTTTCTGGTTCTTTCCCATGCCCTATATCTCTGGGACTTCGGAAGCAATTTATTTTTCTGCCTCTTCCTCTTCCTCTGCCTTCTCCTCCTGTTCTTGTGTAGGTTCCTATTCTAGAGCTTCATCTTGATATGGGATTTTGGCCTCTGGCTACTCAACGTCCCCCTGTAAATTTCCAAACTCATCAGTTGTAAAAACATCATCAAATTTGTCCTGTGGGGGAGGATTGGCCGGGACATGAGCAGGCTCTGGTTACCTCTCTGGCTCCGGGGAGTCAGAAGAAAGGATTTCAACTTGTGGGATCTGAGGCATCCCTAGCTCTAGCTCTACCTTCGGCTTTGGGTTAAGCCTTTTCTTTATCCTAGTAACTAAGGGTGGCCCCACATCCCTTAGGACCTACTCCTCTCCTGGATCCACTCTGGTTGCCCTAACCATAAGCGCCACTAGTGAAGGGGAAGAAGGCAGATGGATAGGTCCGGTCATGAGCCACGGGGTTGTCAACCACATGATTAATTTATCTTTCATTTTTTGGGAAGCTACCAGTGATTGTTTTAGTTGCTTCTTAATGGGGGTCTCCTATGGAGCTGGGGTTTCCATTATTCCTTTTCCCTATCTTCTCTTTGTGAGGAAGTTCTGGCTCTTGGGGTTAACTTTGGCACCGGCTGGGCAGCCCTGCGGACACTCCTAGGGAAACCTTCTTTAAGTAGGCTTGGCTATGTTCGCCCATGTTGTGGGTGACCTCTTCAATGGTGGGCCCCTCCTAGGAATTCCAGTCCACTAGTGGGAGGGCTAACTTATCAATCCCCTTTTCTTTGTACTGGGGGTCTATTGTGGATCTGGAATTTGGGAAGTCATCTGGAAATCTCTGAAGCTTTAACCTTTCCATCATTCCCATGGTCATCCAGACATAATGCCAGCTCCACACTTCCATGTCATCTTGTAAATCTTCCCAAAAGTCTTCCATATGGTATTGGTAGGGCTCTAATGCCTGGGAAGTGCCGACGCAATTTTGTCGTGCAAATCAAAATGCTTCCGCGCCAAGTAAAATTATGCTAAGTTGTAGCTTTTGAGCTCGTTGTCTACTTCCTTGGCCGTGGCCAGACTGCAAGAGTAATTCCCACAAGTGATTTGGAATGGGATGTTTGTCACCTTCTTCAAGGTGAATAATGCATGCAACTCCATGATTTGTCTGCAGTACTCCAGGAGGATTATCTTGTTCCCACAATGTTTGGGTAACAAGTAAGGTTTCCTAGAGAAGCCAGTTACCCTTATGTATGTATGTTGCTAAAACTGTATATAATAATGGCCATAACTCCTGACTAGATCCATCACCTCTGTGGAGAGGTGGTATCCCGCATCCCGGGTAGGTGTAAGTAGGTTGTAATAGATGAAAGCATCATTCACATGATAGAAATTGGGGAAACTGGCCTCCCATTGGATTTGTGAGAAAAATTCCAAGGGAGCCTTCTAACCTGGGCCAAACCTGAGTACACCCAATGTAAGTAATCCATTGGTGGTGGGCTTTTGTTGCGCTAGGGCCCAGAGAACATAAGAATTCATATAGAACTTTCACTTTTGAACCACCTGTAGAAACTGACAATCTACATGGTTGGAGATGATGGCAGCCGAATCAAAATATTCTCCCTTGGTGGAGATGCCAAGCAGAAAATAGTGCATCCATGCTGAAAATTCTTGGGCATGTGGTTGTTTGAAGACCTGGGATAGTGCTATTATCCCCATCTAGATACTTTCCTTAAATTCAGACCAAGGGAGTTCTAGCTTCATTCTCTTTGGATCCCTCTTCAGGGTCTTGAGCCAGTTGTTATTTATGTATATTCAGGTTGCTTCCTCCAATGGTTTGAACTGCGCTAAGGCATCTACTCTGGTAGCCACAGTTGGTTTGTCAAATTGAGGGATCCCCAAGCCCATTTGCAAGATAGCGGCGTTGAGAGACACCATAGGTGTAGGATACTCGGTGGCTTCCGTGGCTGCGAGCATGACAGCCTGGATAGAAAAGTTGTAATGTGCTGCAAGTGTGAGGATTAACTCCAGAGACTACACTAAGCATGGAAAATAGGCAGCCTTGAGGATCCCGAAGTCCCCAACATTGATCGCTTGTGGATCCCTATCCTGTCGCTGAATGTATATCATTTTGACCAAGGCCTACATCTCGAGCCATGTTCTAATGCTAGTATCAGTGATTAATTGAACTTTGGAATAAATATTTGATCCCATGATGGCATTGTCCTTCGTCTACTTCATGGTGAGAGGCAATTTCTCTAAGGCCCTCTCCATCTTAGATTTTAGAGCTACCCTGGTGACCGCCGTGGAAGGAAGTTCCAAACTCGTGGGGGGTGAAGATGCGGAAGCCTCAGACATGCTAGAAGTATATTGTTCTAGAAACCTACAAGGCAAGGCGACCATCAGAATGTATAGATAAATAAAAATTTAGGATCCAGATATCTTACCACAGTGGCGCCTATTTTCCCTAAAAAGTTAGCTTAGTTCAAAAATTCTAGAAAGTATATATATTTTGCAAACTTGGAAATTTAACCAATATCTAGGCCCGGGGGTCTTATCATACTTATTAAAAGCAAGACGTGGGTTGGGTGAGGGAAAGAGACCTAGAGTTTGGAAAACTAACCATTGAAAGGTGTGCGAAAAGTGAACTATCAGGCCCATGTGGGCGTTATGTGGCTATGCAATAAATGGAAGTTATTGCGACAACGACGGAGCCAACTGTCCAAATGCATGAAAAGTGGAGGCCACTTGGAAAATTTTGAATGCATATGTAGGATGTAAATGGGACAGTCATTAAGGCTTATTTATGAGGAGAGAGAAAACCACCTGGTTGAAACCAGCCGAGAGCCGAGTTTCAACCAGGTGGTATCTTGCATGGAACGAGCTCGCAAATTTTGGGAATGAGAACAGAGGAGGAATGATGAGATAGTTATGAAATCGGGTCGATATACATGAAATATAAATCATATACAACATATATACATCGGGGCTGAAAGGTATACACATGTAAAATGGAAGGATATACAACAATATACAGAAAATACACACAAATTTACAACTGAGCCGAAGTAGAATGACTACCCTAAACAACAATGCACAAAATTTACAAAACTTACACTACCTAAAGAATATACTACACTTGCATAGAGGGAAAAAAACCCTCTAGCAGAGCTGACCCACCAAAAGGCGGCAAAAACCAGACAAAAAAACAAAAAAAAAGTGAAGAAACAAGACAAAAAATGCAAGCAAAAGCCAACATAACACACCAAAAAGACAAGAAGACAGAGGAGGAAAACCAGACAACCAACCTGAAAACTATAGAAAGGAAGGAAGTAAAGGTTCCCCCGAACACTCTACAATAGCTTCTACCTTCAAAGGACCACCACTCCACACCAGAAACCACTCGCAATTTGTTTAGAACAACTCAGAAATAGCTCGCACTAGACTCTGCTCAAATCGCTGTGATATCGCTCTAAAATTTGCTCAAATCACTTAAGTGTTTTAATCATGATAATTGTGAAAATGATAGGTGATTTCTATTTATAGCCAGGGTAAAAGAAAGTTACCTTTCCTTTCACAAAATCCAGAACAAGCTGACCTCCGGACTCTGGGTCCAGGGATTCCATGTGATCATACCTTCTTACAAGAAGAAGACATCGTGGCAAAGAATCCCGGAGTCCAGAATCAGGCTCCTAGACAAAGAATGACCAACTCTAGGACCAGGTCCTAGAGAAATGAGGACAAAAGAAAAAAAAAAAACAAGACCAACACCGTGGGAAGGAAAACCCAGGGAAGGAAAACAAAGAAACAAAGGAAGAGAGAAGGGCAAGAGCCCAAAGTAGAAAGCAAAAAAGGGGGACCCAACATTTTGCACACAAAATGTAGGGATAGGGATGTAGGGCATAACAAATGGAGACTATCTAAAATGAATGTCTTAGTGCATTCAAGAACTATAGAATCTCTGGTTAGCAAAACTAGAACAAATCGTTACTCAAAGCACCTTACTTGTAGGGAGTAACTTGTCTGAGAAAATCTGGCCATACGTGATTTAGTCCATGATCTTTTCATCAGTGGTGAAGTGTGTGATTTGGAAGGAAATCAATCCAATGACCTCTGGGAGAAACAAGGAAGAGGCACTAAGTATATCAAACCCCAAAGTCATCAGATTTGCTCATTTCCCCTGGAGACCGAAGTTTTGTCACATTTCCTTTTCTTGTTATTTTATTTGCTTCTGGGTGGGAGGGCAGTAATTCTTTCACCATCAAGCTTAAGCTTAGCTAAATTTAATGGTGGTACCTATTTCACCCTTCTGCCCACCTTAATGTGTTGAATGGGGAAGATAAACTCTGGACCCAGAAAGAATCTTTTAAAAGTTGAGACTTGGGTCAACCAACTAGTGCAACTGATCTACCCTCAATGTGTCTGATTACTTGTCCCTTATTTTTATTTCACTGATTACCAGACTTTCAAAGATAAAACCCAATGAAGATTACTCATAATGTAATACCAAACTCGCAAGATAACTCCAGAGACTAGACCGATTCCACCATGTTAAAATAGATTCCTAATTTCACCGTGTTAAAGACAACATCCCAGAGACCAGATGTTATGCGAAGCATACCAATCCTTGCAAAAGGGAGAGAAAAATGCCAGAACCCAAAAGGAAGACAAAAAAAGAAAAGGGTGGTCCCAGAGGATGGCCAAAAAGACTATTTACAAGGCCAAGTACCTCCCAACAAGGCACCGAGGAAGAAATATTTACAAGCTAGGAACTTTACATAAAATACAACTTTGGGCAAACCAACCTCATTCGAAATAATGTTTGAGAAAATATCCATTGATGGGCAATGGGATAGGTTCTCTAGTCATGGTGTTAAGGTGATAGGTATTTTCCCCGCAGATCTCTGAGATTAGGTATGGTCTGAGCCAGAGCCGTTGGAATTTGGTGTGCTTGCCTTTTTTTCCCTGGGCCTTGTCCCACAATAGGACCAAGTCTAAAATTTGAAAGGCTTTGTATTGGGCTCTATGGTCAAACCATCATTTTACCACTCCTTGATGATGTGCAAAATGTTCAAGGGCTACGTCTCACTGTTCTTCCATCCACACCAGATTCAGGAGATGAACCTCCATGATATTATCCTGGTTGCTGAATTCCTGCATAAACTGCAAAACTGGGATCTGTAAGTTGATTGGGGATACTGGGTTCTGGCCATAAACCAGATGGAATGGGGATGTTCCCAGGGTGGCCTTAATTTGAATGTGATCTACCTAGAGGGCGAATCTCAACTTTTAGTGCCAATCCCAAGGATTCTATTCTAGCAGTTGTTTGATCACTTCAAGTAGATTTTTGTTCGTCAATTCAGCAACACCATTCCCTTGGGGGTAATAGGTTCTAGAAAACTTTAGAGTGATCTTCTAATTATAGATCCATTCAAGTAATTGTGCCAAAGAAAATTCTAGACCATTGTCACACACTAAAGCAAAGGGCATTCCAAATCTTGTGACGATGTTTTCTTCCATGAATTTAATAACTATATCTGCCGTGTTGTTTTTGCAAGGTATAGCTTCGGACCACCGGGTGCAGTAATTGGTTGCAGTAAGGATGTACTGGTGGTTGGAAGATGAGTTGGGGTTAATCTCCCTAATGAATTCAAATGCGCATTGGTTGAAAGGCCTAGCCTTGAAGACTGGTTGTAAAGGCATAGCCAGATTGCGCTCACGGTGTGCCGTGGTCTGACAAGTGTGGCATCTCCAAACGTGAGTGTAAACATCTTTGAATACGCAGGGCCAATAGTATCTAGCCCAAAGGATTTGATGAGTGGTGGCATCATCTGAGCCATGATCGGTTCCAAACTTCCCATGGAATTTTTTGATCATTTTCGTATCTTGGTCTCTATCAATGCACCAAAGGTACACTCCCTCGTAGTTCCTGTGGTAAAGCACAGAGTTTTTGATCATAAAGTGGGCACTTTTCATCCATAGAGCGAAGTGTTTATTGGGAGGTAACCACTCTGGGCATTTATTATTTAATAGTAAGTATACCAGATTATCATACCATGGGTCTCAGGTGATGGGCTCTACTGTGTAAGTTTGACATTCTATGCGGGGAGTTTCTTCTGCCATTGCTCGACTTAGTCCCTGGGCTCAGACTATCTTCATGGGTTACATTTCCAAGTCATATTCCTAGAGGATGGCCATCCATTTCTCCCATCTTTCACTAAATTCACTCTACATCAGTAGAGATTTCAAAGCCTATTCTGGGATGATAGCATGCACCTTGCTCCAGAGGATATAATGCTGGAATTTCTTCACGGTGCGAACAAGAGAAAATGCCTGCTTTTCTAATGATGAGTACTGGAATTTGGCGCTCTTGAAGGGGGAGCTCATGAAAGCTATGGTTCATTCTTCCCCTTTGACCTTTTGAGTTAACATTTCTGCAGTAGAATGTAGCGAAGCAAAGGAGTAAATGTAGAATGGGAGGGAGTAGTCCGGACTAGCTAGGACAGGTGCCTCCATTATCGTCTGTTTGATTTGGATGAATGCCCACTTTTCTTCATGACTCCACTCAATCTTTGTATCCTTTTTCATCATCTCATTGAGTGGTTTGACTATCTTAGTGAATCCAGTGATGAACCACCAGACAAAGTTGATCTTTCCAAAGAAGGATCACATCTCTTTCTTGCTGTCGGGCATTTGTAGGTTTAGCAGTGCTTCAACTCTCTCAAGGTCAATGGATATACCCTTCTTAGAGACAATATGCCCAAGAAATTTCCCTTTAATGACCCTGAATATGCACTTCTTGGGGTTGAGGGATATTCCATACCGACGATATCTCTAGCAGATATGGGTGAGGTGGGCCGAATGGTCATGCTTGTTCCAAGAAAAGATGGTCAAATCATCCATGTAGATGATTATACACCGATTCACAAGGCCCTCAAATGTAATTTCCATAGCCTTTTGAAATGTGTCCCCTACATTAATTAAGCCAAAGGGCATCCTCCAATATGAAAACATTCCCCACTTGGTGGTGAATGTTTTTTTCTCTCTATCTTCGTACTTAACCATGACTTGGTTATATCTGTAGTACCCATCCAAGAAAGACATCATTTGGGATCCATTTACTATCTGCAACACCTCATCCAATGAGGGGAGAGGGTGATTACCCTTCTTGGAGGCTCTATTCAAGTTTCTAAAATCCACACAAAAGTGAATTTTTCCACTCTTCTTTCTCACAAGGACTAAATTGGTAACCCATGTAGTGTACCAGATTGGAAAGATTGTCTGGGCTGACAACAATTTCTCCACCTCTTGATGAATCAGAGACTCGATCAGTGGGTTGACTGCTCATTGCTTTTGCCAAAAAGGTTTAGCATTAGGTTTTAGGGGGATGGTATGAGCCATAATGGATGTGTCCTATGTTTTTAAATCCTCATATCCCCATGCAATCACGTCTATGTATTCTCAGAGAACCACAAAAATATTTTCCTTCTCCTCAAGGGAGAAGGAAGTGCCAATGTGTATCATTTTTTCTTCACCGGGCTGGTTGATGTTTAATTTCTCAAATTTTCCTCCCTCAAAGGAGGATGACATCTTTTCCCAGCCCCGAGGGTCCAAGTCAAAGATACGTTCAAGCGCAACCATCCCCTTAGGGATGGTGTTAGTGGGTAGGTCCATGATCCCATCATATTTGTCACCCTGTTCAGTATCATCATGGTCTCGTTCCTCCACTATCTGGTCTTCGAAGACACCAACATTGGCCATGAAGGCCAAGATATGTTGGTCATCCTCAAAAACCTAAAAGTGGGTGACATTATCTAGAATAGATGGGGTGGGGATCATCTCAACCAAAAATCTCTAGAGTTGTGAGCTGGCCATGGGCTCAAGTGTGCTGGCGGAAACAACGAGGGCATCTAGGACATAATTCCATCACTAGCGAATAAGATCAATGTCGAAGGCATCAAAATATTCAATAAGGCTTCAAGCCTGATTGCGGTATGCAGCTAGTCTCTTGTCATGACATGTATACTGACTCCGAACCTATTTGACAACCAACTCTGAATCACCCAGAGCTCGGAGGCGGGTGATCCCTTGACTTAATGCAAATAGGACTCCTAGGATTAAAGCTTCATACTCCATAATGTTGTTTGTCCAGTTGAACTGCAACCTATAGGATGCGAGGAAGGATTTCCCTTGAGGGTTGATTAATTCTACTCCAGCCCTATAGCCCTATTTAGACCGAGACCCGTCAAACTTAAGGGTCCATAGATCGTTACTTGTAGTTTGGAACTAGGGAGAGGGAGTAGTCTTTGGATTGCCTTTGGGAAACTTGAGAGGAGCTTCCTCCTACATTGTTGGCGCATGGGTGAGGTTTTCCTCCAGAGGGGTTTGGAATTGAGGTTCCCAGGGAAATTGAACTAAAAAAGTGCTTCCAGTAGGAATACTAGGTTTCATAGAATCAACTGTATGTTCTTTGTTCTGGAAGGCATCGATGTGCCAGGTAGTGATGAAAAGACAAAGCTCACACTCTAACTCTGAATGTTTCTAATAGTGTACTCAGCACCAAGAACTAGACAAGAGTGTAGCGGGGGTCACTGCGACACCTTGGGAGTTAACCTCAACCCTCAAATTTTCTTCTAGGTCCTGGGTTCTCTGTAGAACTATGGAATCCTCCCCGGGGGTGAAATCGAATGTTAAGATTTCAAAGGGTTGGAACACCCCTGGGGAAGTCTTAGAGAAGAAGATCTCGCTAACCTTCCCAACTTCGTTAAGGGCCTGCTTCATCCAAGGATCACTCTCAACCCAGATCTTGTTTGATTCTCCTTCCCAGGGGAGCCATAAGTGGGAGAAGTCGGTCAAAAAGTATCCGTTCTAGGATTTAGACCAATTCTAACTTAATAACATCACATAAGTCTCTGGGATGTCCACCACTTGGATATCGATTATGCTAGCTATTCTAGGGTCCTGGATAAGATATATCCATATGTTCTTCAATTCCCCCACCATTTTCACAGTAGTTTTATCCAGTTGAATCACTGCGCCATTAGATGGGGTGGGACAGAATCTAAGCTTCTGGCATATTGATAAGGGCATGATGTTTCCCGAAGCTCCGGAGTCTACTAGGCAGTTTTGTATGTTTTTGCCTTGGATATTTAGGCCTAATAGGAAGGGAGGATCCTCATTATTTCCATAGAAGATAGCCACATTGGTGTCCTCAAAAGAGACATAACTGGGTGGGCGACTAACAACCACCGGATTTCCTAAGAGCTTCAGAAGAGACCTTTTGTGATTGGGACAATTTAGCAAAACCTCCATCAAGGTCATGGAGGTGGTGGTTTGTTCTAATGCCTTTCTAATGTCAAATCTTCCTCCCAGGAATTGGTGGCTTCCCTCGGCCATATATTTTGCTTGGTTAGAGCTAGAACCTTTTGGAGGGGCGAGCCGGTTAGTTGTATTGTCTAAGGGAGGAGTTTCCTTGGTAGGAGGTGTCAGCGTGTAAACTGGTCCTTTACCAGCTTGGCTCCATGTTTTGTAAGGAGACTGTGGGTTGGTGAAGGCATTAGCCTCAAAGGCCGAAATTGATTCATCAAAGAATCCCTACAATTTGGATTCTTCTTCATCTTCTCCAGAGGATCAGAAGAAGATGATCTCACAGGTGAATGCACCATGACTTGGCTCTTGCACCAGAGGTTCTAAGGGAGTAGCATCATGTGATTTTTGTCTGCCCAGCTAGGAAATCATGATGAATTTTTCTAGCATGGCACAGTTTACCTCACTGTGGGAGCCTGTGTCATGCAATCTACACCAATTGGTTATAGGCTGGAAGTCTACGATAGGTGTGAAATGTGATGGTCCAGCACCACTTTGGTTGGAATTTTGGTTTGGAGGAGGGCCTCCAGTGTTCATGTTATTGTTCCATTGTTGTTGGTTGGGCTGAGGCCCATTGTTGAAGTTTCTTCCCCCGACATTGTTATTTTGTTGGCTAGAGAAAATATTCCCTCTTTGGGAATTGGAATTCTGGGGTGCATACGACCCCACCTTCAGCTGACCCATGTCAATAGTCAGGGTGGACAACATTCGCTTGAGGGATTCAACCTCAATGGTCAACTGAGTGTTTGCATCACAGTGTGACGGTTGTTGTTGTTGGTTCCCTGGGAAGGCAACAGTATTTTCCAGAGTCAAGGGAGAAAATCCTCCAGCCACAGATGACTGAAAGAAGGGCACTCTGGGTGGTTGTGTCTGAGGTTGTTGTGCCTGCTGTGGCTGATTCCAAGGGAATACTTTTAGACCTGGTATTGCCTGAGTCTGTGATAGATAAACATACCTGGCCTGCTGGTCTATTGGCGGTGGCGGGGGATTCATTGCCATCATGGGGGCACCCATTGCTAAATTGGGGTTATATCCCCTGGCGTACATTGTTCCGCTGGGGATCATGTTGAAAGGTGTATCTTTCCCAATCCCACCCGAGGATTTGTTGAGTCCACGAGATAGTTCTAAGGGTAGGTTATAAACTTTTGCCAAAGTATCCTGGTTGCCCACAGTGGTTGTTCTCCAGAGGAGAGTGACAATGAAGGGGTCCATCATGTTGAGATAGGTCTATATGGTTACTTTCAGGGATGGAATGAAAGGGCCTGTGCACCACTTCAAGGCGCGTTGGAATCGATGATTGAATGTTGCAAGGGGTTCATTAGGTTCCTTTTTGAGGGAGATGAACTAGCTATGGGACCAAGCTGGGTCCACATGTATGCAAAAGGAAGCGAAGAAGGTGTCACCCATGTCTTGCCAACTCTTGATGGAGTTGGTGGGAAGGTTTAGGTACCAATTCAGCTCACCCTATCCCAAGGACAGGGGAAACATCCAGGTCACAACATCTTCATGTTGGATCAAGTGTTGGTTCATGGCATATTTGTATGCCTGTAAGTGTCCTTCTATGATTTGTGAGCCTAAGTGCTCATATCACAGGAAAATCTTCTCTGGGTGTGAGGGTAAGTCATTGGCTGCACCCAGAAAAGTTCCCATAGGGGACCCAGTGTTACCGAAGTATGCAACCATTTGGGGAACTAGATTTTGATCAAGTTGAAGGCTGGTTCCCAAGATTGTCTGAGAAGTTTGGATATTTTGAGGTGTATAAGACCCCTAGACAATAGTGGCTGGTGCGGTTTTTGGGGTCTATTTCTTTTGAGTAGGAGGCTTGAGTTTGACAAACATTTTGGGGTTTGGGGCTGACCTAAGGATTCTCTCAAATTTCACTAGGGAGAAAGACCCAATCTTGCTAAAGGCTTGACTCCTAAAACTATGGCTTGAAGAACCCTTGGGTGGTGTCAAATCAGAATCTCGAGAGGGGTATGAGTTCATGCCCTCCTTCTAGCACCAGTTTCTATTGATGGGACATTAGTGAGCGGGTTTGCTAGCATATGTAAGTTGTCACCGAGTACTGGGGTACTGGCCAACTTCACCTACAAAGGTTTTCAAGGGAAATGAGATTCCCTAGGCCTCCAAGCACCCGAGGGCTGGGTCTCGACGGTGCAGGGCTTAGTTGGGAGATGTGACTATTTTCAAGGGGGATAACTAGTTTCTTCAACTCGTTCTCTCTGGGGATTCAAATAGGTGAGGTTTTTCCAAACATTTTACACTTACAAAATAAACTGAAAAAGATCCTGCAAAGTTAGAAATATTCAATCTACCTATAGTTATCTTTAAACATTCAATACATCAATAATGCTTTGATATACTACACTAAATACCAAAGAAATACACAACCATCAATTCATATTTTATCAGTAGCAAGGGATAGGAGGTTCAGAGCAGAAGACATGAAGAACATTAAACATAAAATACCATTAACTTAGAAGACAAAGTGCCAAAAATGTCATTGCAAGAAATCTCTCTTCTTCATTAACATTCCTTCCAGAAAGCACTGGTGTGTGGTACAATGGTGGCTCCAAGGGAGCATCTAACTACTAAAAGCTTAAATACCAAGGAGCATTGAGCTCTACAATTGAAATGAAAATACTGCATTTCTATTACTACGGACTGCAAAATCATCAATTTTTCCGACCCTTGGAATAGGGCTAGACTTATTATTTATACACATTTTCCTTCTAACCCTAACCCTAACCCTATTTTACACCTTTCTATAAAATATATTATCCAGTGGCTGGTACTACCTGCACCACTTTACAAAAGACCTCGAGACGGAGAAGGTCTGACATGTCAGAAGAATAAGACAAGAATATGGAGTGGAAGAATCAGCCTCAAGAAGAGAGCCAAGAAGGAGAAGGAGGAAATTTGATCCCCCAGGGATTGAGGCTACATCCCTCATAAATGAGAAAAGAGGTGCTCTATCTCCAATGTGCCAGGTGTACTTCTATGATGGCACCTCAAGAAGACCCACTGTTAGAAAACTTCTCGCTGATCCGACGTGCCTTGGTGTAGCTAACTAGCCTCTAACAACCTTTATTAATTGCTTTGAAAGTGACCAGTCATCCTTGGTGACTGAGGCATGGATCACTAAAAGAATACAAAATATAGGATCTAGAACTCTGGGATCCAGGAACTTACGTTCTGAAAGAATAAAGAATATAAAAAAAATCTTGGGTTTTCTCTGGCCCCTGAAGAATATTTATTGTTGCTTATTATCATTGAAGGTCTGGAGAAGATGGGAGATTCCATCTTCATCAACCTCTTTAAGGCCCTCCTGCCGGTACTTAGCCACCTCAATCTATTCCCCTAGGTCTAGAACATTCCCCTTAAATTCATCGGCCATCTTTGCCGCATCATGGCCACTGAGTATCATGTAAGTTATTCTTGTCATTTGGGCTCCATCTATTCCCTCTGGGGATTGATACCTTGATTCCATCAGCTCATCAAACTTCCCCAGGATGTACTCCTCTGGTGTGCAAGTGTCAGTACCGAATGGGTCAGCTATTGAAACCTTCATAACAAAAGACTTGTATAAATTAAAAGAATATTGTACTACATTGATCTTTTCCCATAGATTCCCCACCAGTTTCTTGATTACCCCCAATGTGAGGTCAAGTCTGGAGTGTTGGGTCCTCACAAAATTGAAGGACTCTTCCCCCAAAATTCTTGATTTAGAAAAAATATCTTCTCTGAGGCCGAGGAGCTCTTCTAATTCAACTTTCCATGCTTCATAATTTTTTATGTCACCCTCCCATATGCTGATGATGGTTTTGGCCTGATGTAAGACATGGCGGGCTGCATATAGGTCTAGGAGGGTAGACACCAAGAAGCATTGGACATTTCCCAACTATATGGTGATCCACTCATAGACTTCTTGGGCCTTCTTTTTCATCACCCATAGCAAGTCTATGTCACTCTACGGTAGTGGTGCATCAGATGTAGAGGCCTCCACAGGTATAACATTGATAGGCCAGGCCAGCTCAATTAGCAACCCCATAAGGATTGCATTTTTTTATTTTTCTGCCTTGAGCTTTTGAGCCTCCTTTTCATAGCGAGCCTCTACTACCTTGGCTGCTTCTTTTAACAGGTCTACTTCACCCTATTTTTCCCTCTTCCCCAGCAATACTTCTATGATACTATAGTCTTTGGCCTCTATCGTCACTTTGTCTGCATCTGGGGAAGGTGTTTCTATCACTGCAACTGTCTCTCCACCTGGCTCAGTCTGAAGGGTGTGGACTGTCCAGGTTTTCTTGGCCTTTGGTAGGTTCTATGCCTGGGCCATCATCTCTGCTAAAGAAAGGTGGTCACGGGGCATTGCTGGAGGTGCCTTTCTCTTTCGGGTTTCTATTAACCATGGGCGCAATAGGGGTGGCTTAGTAGCCAAAATGTGTTCCTGTGACTTCTCCTTGATATCTTGTTGTGCTTGTTCATCAGGACGAGCCTCCTCTGATTCCTTTCCTATGTCTCCTGGTTCACCAGTGACATTTCCTTCAGTGACACCTATGTCTTCTGCCCCGGCGTTTGCATCTTTGGCCATGTCTGGGTCTTTATTTGTCACCCCAGGCTTTTCTTTGTCTTGTTTTTCCTTTTCTTCCTCAGCCTCTGTTGCTGAGATTTCCTCTTCCATTGGTACATCTTTTGGTAATGGGGGAGGTATCGGGGCAAGATTCAATGTTTGAGCCACAGTGATTACCTCCCCAAATGTCACCTCTGGGAGTGGCATTTGGAACATGACAGCTGAGGTTACGGTTTCTCCTAAAGTTCTAGTTCCCCTAGCTGACACCACTTGTTCACTTTGTTTTTGCTAGTCCACTCCCATGTCCTATATCTTCGGGACTTCAGAGGAAATTTTGTGTTTTGCCTCTTCCTCTTCCTCTGCCTACTCCTTCTGTTCCTGGGCAGGTTCTTGTTCCAGAGCTT
Organism: Thuja plicata; assembly: GCA_018584345.1. Classification (NCBI taxonomy): domain Eukaryota; kingdom Viridiplantae; phylum Streptophyta; class Pinopsida; order Cupressales; family Cupressaceae; genus Thuja; species Thuja plicata. Next base: position 1,870,474 of record MU225940.1, read on the forward strand.
CTTCTTTCTCTAGGATTTCGGCTTCCGGTTGCTCAATGTCCCTCTGTAAATTTCCAAACTTGTAGGTTGTAAAAACATCATCAAATTTGTCCTACAAGGGAGGATTGGTCGAGACATGAGCAGGCTCTAGTTCCCTCTCTAGCTCTGGGGAGTTAGAAGAAAGGATTTCAACTTGTGGGATCTGAGGCATGCCCAGCTCTATCTTTTCCTTGGGCTTTGGGTTAAGCCTTTTCTTTCTCCTAGTAACTAAGGGTGGCCCCGCATCCCTTAGGGCCTGCTCCTCTCCCAGATCCACTCCGATTGCCTTGACCATAAGCACTGCTAGTGAAGGAGAAGAAGGTGGACAGATGGGTCCATTCATGAGCACCAAGGTTTTCAACCACATGATAAATTTATCTTTCATTTTTTGGGAAGCTACCATTGATTGTTTTAGTTTCCCCTTAATGGGGTCTCTTGTGAAGCTGGGGTTTCCATTATTCCTTTTCTCCTATCTTCTCTCTGCGAGGAAGTTCCAGCTCCTGGGGTTAACTTTGGCACCGGCTGGGCAGCCCTGTGGACACTCCTAGGGCACACCTTCTTGAAGTAGGCATGGCTGCATTCGACCATGTTGCGGGTGAACTCTTCAATGGTGGGCCCCTCCTGGGCATTCCAGTCCACTGGTGGGAGGGCCAACTTATCAATCACCTTTGCTTTGTACTAGGGGTCTATTGTAGATCTAGATTCTGAGAAGTCATTTGGAAATCTCCAAAGATTTAACCTTTTCATCATTCCCATGGTCAATCCAGACGTAATTCCAGCTCTGGAATTTCATGTCATCCTAGCAATCTTCTCAGAAGTCTTCCATGTGGTATTTGTGGGGCTCTGATGCCCGAGGAAGTGCTGACGCAATTTTTCTGTACATATCAAAATGCTTCCGCGCCAAGTAGAATTATTCTAAGTTGTAGCTTTTGAGCTCATTATCTACTTCCTTGGCCACGGCCAGACTGCAAGAGTAATTCCCACAAGTGATTGAAAATGGGATGTATGTCACCTTCTTCAAGAAAAATAATGCATGCAACTCCATGATTTGTCTACAATACTCCAAGAGGATTATCTTGTTCCAACAATGTTTGGGTAACAAGTAAGGTTTCCCAGAGAATCCAGTTAACCTTACGTATGTATGTTGCTGGAACTGTATATAATAATGGCCATAACTTCTAACTAGTGTGTGTGTGTGTGTGTGTGTAAATGGGTACCTGTCAGAATCAACACAAACACTCAATAGGTCATTGCATTAGCTTGAAGGGTTAGTCAAAACATTTAAAATCACTAATATCGGCCTATTGCCTTCTAACTAGAAAGAGTGTAATGAATAACATATTTAACCCTTAGAATATGCTATAAATTAGTGACCAATACTATTCTAGCATGAAGGATTTAAGATGAAAACAAACTAAAAAGAAGGTAAAACATGTATTTTAGCTCTAAAGAATGAAACTAAAACAATGCAAAAGCATGGAATGTGAGATGAAATGTAGTTCTACGATTATTTCAACAGCATAACAATGTGTTTTTGATCTCAAATGAAGGCTCCTTTGCTCTCAAAACAAGCTTCTATTTATAGAGGAATGGGAGAGAGAGAGGAGGGACAAGGTTCATTTATAAATTTGGAGGCTCATAAATGAATATGTAAGAGCCTTTAATGCCCAAGGCATTAATAAGGCATGGGAGAGACATGGGCTTAAGGCATCTTTATTAATGAAGGAATTAATGAAGGCCTTAAAGAGGGAAGGG
>MU225940.1:1888895-1903658 GCA_018584345.1 Thuja plicata
GCTAGGGGAATGGGTTAATTGCAAGTGGGTATTTGATTTAGGGATTTATTTAATTCCTTTATAATTAAATACTATAGCCATGTTTGCTTTTGATTTGATTTGATTGGTCGAAATTGATTTGAATTGTATGGCTATAATAGTTAATATAAATCAGTGATAAAAATACCTAGGACATTAAATTGATTAAAAGAATTATGCCAAGCAGTAACAGGGTCGTTTGGACATAAATTGAGGGTATGATCACACTTAGGGAAAATAGGGTCCAAAGTTGTGACAGACCAAATTCAGGTGGTTACAACTAGATCCATCACCTCTGTGGAGAGGTGGTATCCCACATCTCGGGTAGGTGTAAGCATGTTGTAATAGATGAAGGTGTCATTCACGTAGTAGAAACTAGGGAAACTGGCCTCCCATTGGATTTGTGGGAAAAAGTCCTAGGGAGCTTTCTGACCCGGGCCAATCTCGTGTAGGCTCGATGTAAGTAATCTATTGGTGGTGGGTTGTTGTTGCGCCAGGGCCCAAAGAACATAAGAAGTCATATAGAACTTCCATTTTTGAACCACCTGTAGAAACTGAGAATCTACATGGTTGGAGATGATGGTGGCCCAATAAAAACATTCTCCCTTGGTGGAGATGCCAAACAAAAAATAGTACATCCATGCTAAAAATTCTTGGGCATGGGGTTTCCCGAAGACCTGGGATAGTGCTATTATCCCCATCTAAATACTTTCCTTAAATGTAGACCGAGGGAGTTCTAGCTTCATTCTCTTTGGATCCCTCTTCGGGGTCTTGAGCTAGTTGTTATTTATGTATATTTGGGATGCTTCCTCCAGCAGTTTGAACTGTGCTAAGGCATCTGCTCTAGTAACCATAGTTTGTTTATCGAATTGAGGGATCCCCAAGCCCATTTAGAAGGTAGCGGTGTCGAGAGACACCATAGGAGTAGGATACCCAGTGGGTTCCACGGCTGCAAGCATGATGGCCTGAAAAGAAGAGTTGTAATGTTCTACAAGTGTGAGGATTAACTCCAGAGACAGCACTAAGCATAGAAAATAGGCGGCCTTGAGGATCCCATAGTCCCCGATGTTGATCACCAATGGATCCCCGGACTATTAGTGAATATACATCATTTTGACCAAGGCCTGCATCTCAGGCCATGTTTTGATGCTGGTGTCAGTGATTAATTGAACTTTAGAATCAATCTTTGATCCCATGATGGAATTTTCCTTTGTGTACTTCATGGTGAGAGGCAATTTCTCTAAGGCCCTCTCCATCTTAGAGTTTATGGCTGCCCTAGTGACCGTCATGGAAGGAAGTTCCAGACTCCCAGGGGTGAAGATGTGGAAGCCTCAAACATGCTAGAAGTATATTGTTCTGGAAACTTACAAGGCAAGGTGATTTTCAGAATGTATAGATAAATAAAACTCCAGGATCTAGAGATCTTACCACCGTGGTGCTTGTTTTCCCTAAAAAGTTAGCTTAGTTCAAAAATTCTGGAAAGTATATATATTTTTCAAACTTGGAAATTTAACCAATATCTGGGCCTGGGGGTCTCATCATACTTAGTAAAGGCAAGACATGGGTTGGGTGAGGGAAAGAGACTCCAGAAAACTAACCATTGAAAGGTGTGCAAAAAGTGAACTGTCAGGCCCACGTGGGCGTCACATGGCTATGCAATAAATGGAAGTTATGGCAACGGTGGTGGAGCCAACTGTCTGAACACATGAAAAGCGGAGGCCACTTGGACAATTTTGAATGCATACATGGGATTTAAATGGGATAGTCATTAAGGCTGGTTTATGAGGTGACATAAAACCGCCTGGTTGAAACCAGCCGAGAGCCGAGTTTCAACCAGGTGTTATCCTGCATGGTACGAGCTCACAAATTTTGGGAATGAGAACAGAGGAGGCACGATGAGCTAGTTACAAAAATAGATGGATATACATGAAATATACATCATATACAACATATATACATCAGGGCTGAAAGGTATACACATGCAAAATGGAAGGATATACATCAATATACAGTAAATACACACAAATTTATAGTTGAGCCAAAGCAGAACGACTACCCTAAACAACAATGCACAAAATGTACAAAAATTACACTACTTACAGAATATACTAAACCTACATAGAGGGCAGACAACCCTCTGGCAAAGCCAACCCACCAACAGGTGGAAAAAACCAAACAAAAAGACAAAAATAAATCGAAGAAACAAGATGAAAAATGCAAGCAAAAGCTAACAGAACACAACGAAAAAGACAAGAAGATGGAGGAGGAAAACCAAACAACCAACCTGAAAACCAGAGAAAGGAAGGAAGGCAAGGTGCCCGAAAATTCTCTACAATAGCTTCTACCTTCAAAGGACCACCACTCCACACCAGAAACCACTCGCAATTTGTTCAGAACAACTCAGAAATAGCTCACACTAGACTCTGCTCAAATCACTGTGATATCGCTTTGAAATGACCTCAAATAACTTAAGTGTTTTAATCATGGTAATTGTGAAAATTACAGGTGATTTATATTTATATATGGGGTAAAAGCAAGTTACCTTTCCTTCTGCAAACTCTGAAACAAGCCAACCTCTGGACTCCGGGCCCAGGGATTCCTTACTAGAAGAAGACATCATGGCAAAGAATTTCGGAGTCCAAAATCTAGCTCCCGGATAAAGAACGACCAACTCTGGGACCGGGTCCCAGAGACATGAGGACAAAAGAAAAAAAACAAGACCAACATTGTGGGAAGGAAAACCTGGGGAAGGAAAACAAAGAAAAAAAGGAAGAGAGAAGGGAAAGAGCCCAAAGCATAAAGCAAAAAAGGGGGACCCAACATTTTGCACACAAAATGTAGGAATGGGGATGTAGGGAATAACATGATCTTCCTTCAAGATCCTTTGGGCATCCTCAACACTCATTCATTCTCCCTTCAAGGTGGATTCCAAGAATACAATCATGGAGGTTTATGGTTTCTAATTGATTCCAAGCTTTCATATTCTCATACTTGTTTACATTTGAAATACAATTGCATATCTATTTGAATATCATACCTTCATTATTAGATTTACTTCTACTACTTGAAAGCATTCTTTATTTCAATTATTGATTTCAAGGTTAATTCCTAAATCGGGGTTTGACTAAGGAAAACCCCTCCCCCAATAAACAAAACCCCTTTTTCTTGTAGGTATAGGTTTGAAATAGCAGATTAGGATAGAGATTCGGATACCCTTTTCAGCAAACTTCTGGGATCAGAAAATAGAATTTTAGTATGAGACTTTTTAGGTCGATTGTGACCTAGGGTGCAATCAAAAATTCTAGCAAATTATGGCATTGCCTTGAGGGTACAAATCAAAACTATCTCAGAACAGAAAAATATTTCTAGGTTTTCTCTGTCTCTACGTTTCTATTCTAGATCTGGTCTCAAATTTTTTGAAAACTCAACACAGGCTTCAGAAAACAACATTCTTTGATCTGTAATATTTCAAAGTTAGTTCATTTCTCCTATTCAATTTAATTAAGGTTTTTAATCCATCTAAATCTAAAATACATTTCAAATTAATCAAATCAATCAAAACCCTAAATAATTAAGATCTTCCTTTTCTTATTCTTGTTTCCAAATGATTGATTCATTTGTGCATTGATCCTTCTTCTTGGGTTAATCAACTTGGATCTCTCATTTACATATCCAAGGATAGAAGGAGAGCATCTTATTTACCCCCACAACAAATTTAAATGTAAGGGATTTTATGTTAAATGAACACACTATACTATTCATCATCATTTTATTCTTTACAATATATATATACTCTTTTGATCATATTGACCCCATGGTAGGTAGATCCCTTATGTGTTCTCTGTATGTTTTTGTGGTATTTCTCTTGATTTTTCTTCACTTGGGGGCATCTCGTAGTGGAAACATAATCAGTGGAGTTGTTTATGTTTATGTTAAATCCATTTCTCTTGTTAAAGTGTTAGCAATGACTTTAACATGGGGGTATACACTCTGCTCACTTTTTGCACACACGCACTTCCAAAATAATTTCAAACTTAAAACTTTTTTTTCCCTTTATGGATTAGAGACTAATCATTAAAGCATGGACTTTTACCTTATAGGATCTCTTGATCCCTTCAATTGCAATTTACAAAATTTTTATCACTTAAGGCCGGATGGTGTCCTTAGGACTAGATCTCTCTAGTTTTGGCTTTACTCTTTTAGAATAGAATATTCCTGAGGGTGAATCCTTGATGGATTGACTAGTGAGTAGCCAAATTCACTAGGCGGTTCAACTCCATCATTCTAGTTTCCCTGTTTCCTTGTGTGATTCAAAATGGGACATAAGTTCTCATTGGGCAAGGTAATCACACCCTCTCTCTCTTTTTCTTTGACTAGTGATGTCTCTCTTATTGTAATCTTGGGGTTGACAAAGACTTGAGTCCCTAGGGGCTTGAGGATTTCTTTGTCCCTTTGATTTCAATAAGATTATCTTTTATTTGTGATCTCCTTTACCAAGATTTTGCATCGAGTCCATACTCTTGCTAAAGTGGGGGCTAAATGTATCATCAGAAAATGGAAGCACTTCCATTTAGGACTGGTTTAGCTCTCTAAGTAAGTAGTTTGGGGTCATGTCAAACACCTTGAATGGGTCTTTGACTTGGATCTAGTTTTTCCCCTATCCTGCCCTTTTTTCCACTTCTCTCCTACCTATTTCTTGTATCCTTCTCTGAGATTTGAGGTTCTTGACCTTAGGGGCAAGGTTGACGATCTGGGTCAAGGTTGACCTCAACCCTGACCTAGGTCATTGTTGACCTTGACCCTAACCTAGGTCAGGGTTGACCTCAACCCTAACCCAGGGTCTAAATTTCAAATTTCAAATATTTCTAGATGTCGGGGTTTGGAAAGAATTATTTCCCGCTTCTGAGTCGACTATTTTGGGCTTCGAAGTGGCAAATCTTAAAAATATATTTAATATAGGTCCACTTCTAGGGGTATGAGCCTAATTGGAATTTAATTCTCACATGTCAGCCCCTCTATAAGTTTGTGCCCTAGACTAGTATATAAGGAGGCCTTTCTCCTCTCATTTTCTAAGAAACAAGAAGAATCGAAGAATGATCTACAGATAATCTATCGAAGTGATCATCTACTTTCAAGAATTCAAGCATTCAAGATTCTATTCATCAAGGAGATCCATTAGTATCCATTAAAGGATTCAAGATCTATGCATCCCTCTTATTGAATATTTATCCATCCATATCCATTCAAGCTTGGTGTTGAATATCTAAAGGCAATTGATTTGAGACATCCTACATCCTCCAATTCTACATCCATTTGGAGCATCCATACTTGTGGATTTAAGGATTTGAATCCTCCACAAGGGTTTCAACATAAGAAAGGTGATTTTTTCTATTTACTTTGTTTATTACTACAATTTCAATTCTATTTCAAGTTTAATTCCAAAACTGAGGTTTTACCAAGGCAAACCCCTCATCCAAACAATAAAAAACCCTTTTTTCTTGCAAGTACAGGTACAAAACAATGAATTACTGAGCAGAGTTAGATACCCTTTTTAGAGAAATTTTGGGATCCGCAAAAAAAAAATTTGTCAGAGCAGTGCAGGTCAAGGTCAACATAAAAGGGTACAATTGTGCCCCGTATTTGGGTCAAGGTCAACCTAGCTCAGAAAAGAAAAATATTTCTTGGTTTTCTCTATCTCTATGTTTCTAGGCCAGGGTTGGTTGTAGAATTTCCAGAAAATCAGTACACACACCAGAAAATAGAAATTTCTAGATCTGGTATACTTTGAGGTTAGTATTTTTTTTCAATTCATTTCAATTAAGATTTTAATATTTTCAGATCTATTACACACTCTCCTCCAAAAATGAAATGTAAGGTTTTCCTCTTTCTTCTTATTTCTAATTGATTGATTCATGTGTGCATTGACCATTTTCTTGTGGTTAATCAATTTGGATCTTTCCTTTCTGAATTTGGGGCAAAGAGGAGAATCTTACCTTCCCCAACTTTTTATAATATAAAGGGGTATTATTTAGATGTGCAATTCTCTTGTCCCCATTACCTCTTTACATTCCAAATTTATCCTTTACAACAACATACAGGTATATGTTGTTAGGAATAAGGTGTCTCAACCTTCGATAATTCCTATTCTTATTATTTGTTTTGTAAAATGTATTTCTTGCAAATAAATTAATTAAGTGTGAGTGTACATGTCTAGTTGGCATGTTGATGTGTAACTCAACTTGATGTGTCGGTATCTTGAATTGTGTGTAAGGAGATCATGGCTGAAACGGTTATGACAGATTCCTATGACACGTAAGAGTTATTTCTAGAAGATTCAATGATAGGTGAAGACATGCAAGACATGTGGCAACTAATAAGGTTGAGTATTGTACACTCTTCTACAATCGGGTTCCTATTTTCTTGGAGAATGGTAAAACCCTAATACAACTATTGTTGGAATTTGCCCTAAAAAGGAAAGTGCATGATATAAGAATTTTTCAGGGTTACAGATAGATATAGGAAAAGAGTGTATTGTTGGTATGATCTCATGCTACTAGATTTGTCTTTGGGTGTCGATTGTCTCTTGAAAGAACTTGCATTGCAAGTGTGTTATAACTATTGTGTTGAAGATAATACATTGTGTAGGTTTTGGAGTGCTGGGGTTTTTTAGCAAAAGGTTTTCCCCACAGTAAATTATTTTTTCATTCTCTATTTTTTGTATGCATGGTATATGGCTGCAATATCATTGTTAAAGTAGTTAACGAATCTGAAATTGTAAGGATTTAAATGAATTTTCACAATACTTTCCTTAAGAGATTAGTGTAGGAAGGTGTTTCCACACCTGAGTTTCCTTACATATGTATCTACTAGAAAACATATATCATCTTTATACTTTTCAATAATACCATTTGGTATTATTTATCTTAAGTTTATTTTTCCTTGAAAATCTTTAAATCTAACCCCACATAACCTTATTAAAATCAATTCCTAAATTCCTGATACATTTCTTAATCTTCATTACTACCGGTCTATCCTCTGACCAAGTAATAGGACCTATTCTAGGAAAATGATTCTTTAAGTAAAAGAACATACATACTAGGAGTGATCCATATTTGAATGAATTCTTCTTATCTTTCTTCATCTTCTCCATGTTCACAAAGAATTGACTCCTCAACATCTCACAAAGATCATATTTTGCATCTTCCTTTACCATTTTTCATACAACATGAATAGATCCACTAGGTACACTGTTAAACTGAATAAACTAGTATACTCTATAACCTATCACCATTGAAGAAAACCTCACTTATCAGTTATATCCTTGATAGTCATGGCTCAGTGATCCTTCTTGGATTTGATCAAGAGATTAACTGAATTGCAGAAATAGTACATAGAGTTGGTTCCTCACCAGTCACACAAAATCTAGTAAATCTGTTGATTAACTCCTTTGTAATCTTGTGTGGCTTGTCCTTCCAAATGAATTGATCATAGAATCTTCTCAATATATAAATTATCCATTCTAGATGAAAATCATCAAGTATCTGAGCCACATAAGTGAAACCTTTTTTCATCAAATGCATATGTTCCTCCTTTAATCTGTGGTCATTACACAGTTTAAGAAGCACATTGAAGATATTGCCAGCTCCAAGTTCTTCCAGCTTGCAGTGGATGAAAGAAGGAATGTTTTCTGTTAACAATACACCATAGGTTATTGAAGATAGGGCACCCATTGGATCATTATAATTTTATTTCATCGGGTGTAACTTGAATATGGGTCTTGGTTCATCAATAATATTTACCAAAACTCGAGTATCCATAATGAAAATAATTAGCAACAATAATTATTCCTATAAAGATCTTTGTAACTCAAGATAACCTTGACTTCACTGACTAGAGTTCTTTGACAAGTGATTGAATTTCTTGCTCAAAATATCAATCCACAAATATAAATAAATCTTGCTATGGAAAGTAATCAAATACTCTTCACTAAACCTCGATAGAATATAAAGTGATAAATGATTTTACTTTCTCATATTTATAACATTTGAGAATGTAGTCATTAGACACAACTGTCAAAAGATGTTTTCCACCGATCACAATAGTCCAAACATAATATCGATATATGCATGAACAAAATTAGTGTATCTTCACTAACCATTATTAACTCACAAATAGACATCTCAAAATTCATATGAATCTTACCGCTCATGAATTTAGGAGAGCGGTAAATGGTTTGACTATAAGTGCTCCCCCTAAGAAAAATATTATTCTTAGTTCACCAATGAATTCTCCACATTTCCTAAACTTGTGGAGTTCTCAGTCAACTCTGAAGAATTCAATTCTCCTTTTTTCACCCATATCTTCTTCATATCATTTCTGATTTCATCAGCATTAAAATTTTCCTTTCCTTTAACATTTTCATCATTGTTCACCGATTGACCTCTAGTATACTTTCTTTCTCTGCATGACCTAGCAAGATGACCAACCTTGTTACAAACATAAAATATCATACCTTTTGGATTCCAGGGTCTGACATTACCTCTAAATGACCTTACTCTACAATTCACATACACATTTCCATAGTTGTGACAATTAGAACAAGTAACATCTGACTGGTTACCTTGATTGATAGGTCTCTAGCTGCTGTAATCATATGACCACTAGTTGTTTATTCTCACCCTGCATGGAATATCTCTATGTCCAAACTTGTTGCAATTTATATGTCAAAAATAAAAATCACAAATTTCTTTAAAAATACAAAAAAACATTTACATTTTTCATGCTTGCAATGTTACTTTGTGCTAAACATGTATGATTTTTGTTTTGAATACTTTGATGAGTCTTTTGTTGCAAAAGATGATAGATCCCTTAACGAGGTACATGGAATTTAGGATGAAAATGGTTTGAATGAGATATCCATGGATCCTATTCCTATTTCATCCTCCTCCAAAACCTCTCCAATTTACCTTTACCATAGGGTGTGTGCATGGTTACTTTCATGTTCCACTATTTACAACATTGATACACCTAGAAAGACTTCATTTAGTGCGTATGATGTTGCTTTGTCCTCTCTTGTATTACCTTTTAAGGATATATTAGAGAAAGCAGGTGACTTTAATCTTTCTCTTTATGGACATGAGTTGAGGATATATTCTTCTCCTAATATATGTCTTTTGTATGAGCCTACTTTAAAGTATAATTTACTTTTTTTCCCCTTTAGGGATCAAGATTTAGTGATTTATGGTGCTCCTACAAGGTTCTTTATTGATAGGGATGATAATCCTCCTATTTGGGATGAACCTTTGGATTTGGATGTTGATTACTCTCTTCCTCATGAAGCCATTGTGGATGATTCTACTTTTTGGGATGAACCCTTTGATAAAGACATTGATTTCTCCCCTCCTCATGAAGATTCCTTGATACAAGAGGGTGATTTATTAATGGATGACATATTCATACATTATGGTGACTCTTTTTCTAAAACACACTCCCCTTATGCAGATATTTTAGAGAAATAAAAAGACATTATAGATGCTTTACCTCCATTTGGGATTCCTTCTAGTGATGAGGCATTAGTGGAGAATGATATGAATTCCCTTAATGATCTCCCTCTTAGTGATGATCGTATGGAGAATCAAGATCCTACCTCATCTCCTCCGAGGATGTATTATTTTCTTCCTTCTTGTGAACTTGTTTGTAGTGTTGAGACAACTAACATGGTTTATCCAAAACCCTTGTTGACTATTAAAGGTTGTCCTCACATTACTATCAAGGGTAAACCTAGGGATCCTTTGGATTTCTTTAATAACATAGATTCCATTTCACATGCTTATCACACATGAAATAATCCTCAACCTATTGTTCTAGCTTCTTTACCTCCTTCTCAACCTGTGCTTCCTCATGCACCTAGGTTACCTTCTTCCTTCAAGGAGTATGACTTAGTTGAAAAATTACGCAATACCCCTGCCAAGATTTCTTTATGGGAGCTTCTTCAAACTTCACCTACCTACCATGAAGCCTTGCAAAAATCTCTAGCAACTCTTTCCACTCCACCTCCTAATCAAGATAACATCAATGCCTTCTTACAGTGCATGCATGCTACCCCGAGTCTTCCTGCCATTGTATTTACTCAAAAGGATTTACCTTCTAAAGAGGTACAAAATCAATATGATGCTCTTATGGTTGTTGTTACTATCAATAAGATTTCCATTTGTAGGACCTTCATTGATAATGGATCTGGGCTTAATATTTGTAGCATGGAAATGATGCTCAAAGCGATTAAAGCCGATCTTTCAACTATTCAATCTGATAATAATTCTATATGTGGCTTTGATAACATTGATAAGAAAAATTTGGGAATCATTACCTTCCCTATCAAAGTAGGTATGGTCATCCTAAATACTCCTTTTCATGTTACTCCTGGACCTCTTAATTATGAACCTCCTTTTGGGTAGACCTTGGCTGCATGAGATGCATGTTGTTCCTTCCGCCCTTCACCATAAAATCAAGTTTATTCACAACAACATGGTGTATACACTTCAAGCAGATGATGCACCAAATCCTTGGTTGAATATTCAAACCCACAATATTCCTATTCCTAATAGTAATCCTTCTTCCTCTAATGCTCTTCCTGGAGATGATTGGGGAACCTTCAATTTTAATCCTACCTTTATTCGAGAATATAAAGTTTCTAATATTGATTTTATCAAGAAACAAAGAGAGTTTGAACAACAAGATTTTGCTTCTAATTCTCATTCCCTTCGTAATAACATTGTCACTGCTTCTACCCACTATGAATCTGTAAAACCTACTAGTGATGACATAATGACTACTGAAGTTCCATTCACTCCTTCTAATATGGCATCTTGTTATTGTCCTGGTTATCATTTACTAGTTAAACAAGTATTCCATGGTCAAGAATGTGGTAAGCATAAACAGGGAATTCAAATGCCCTTACAGAATGGGGGGCATGAGCATTCTTATGGATTGGGATTTAATCCTCAACAACACATAAATGTTACCAACATCTTAAATAACACTTCAAAACATGATGAACCTATGAAGGAATTTGACCAAGAAATTATTTTGCCTAAACTCCTTCGTGCTAAGATGATTACTAGACCTAAACATAAAAAGAAACGTAGTCCATACTTGAGGACTCTTCCTTTTTTTTTGTATCATAGATTTCATGGTCACTCTACTAATGAATGTCAAGCTTTACATTATAAAATTAGGAAGCTCATTGATAGTAAAGTTATTTATATATCATGTGGTAATGAGTTGAATTTCAATCCTATTTTCTCTAAATAACATTTATGTTCCTATTATGTTAATCCACATTAGGTAAACAATGTTAGCCTAATCTTTGGGGGATTGTTGTCTTGCATAGTTTTTTGAGCGATATAATAGGTCCCCTTTCATCCTTTTTCCTAAGCTTGAGGGGCGAGGATGCCATCTCCTTCTTTTATATCTTTTCGGGATCCACTTTTCCCTTGGTTAAGAAATATCTATCTATTATGTGATATCCAATCATACATGAAAATTTTGGTTTGCATTGAGGATCTATGCCCTTGATCATAACCTATTTCATTGTTTCACATTGGGTCTCCATGGTTGATAAATATGTCACCCTGGAAACTAAATAGTGTGCTATCTCTCACAAGGGTTACTTTTTCACTCCTTGCATGATATCTCTTTGCATTCGTCCCTTCCATGGCCTCATAGGAGTTGTGATCTTCTTGGCTTGGACTGGATGTTGTCTATGGATATTGTCTTGATGTTGAAGCAGGCTTTATCCTTGTTCTTTTCTTTCCTTAACATGACAAAATAGTATGTATTCTGCCATCTTAAGGAGGGCGGCATATATACAGCCTCCCTCATTCTATATTATGCATTTTTGTTCTAACCTTTTATTTTGTGGCATGCTAAATCCTCTGAAGGTAATGCACATAAGTTGCTAAATCCTAAAGGGATACACATTCAATTACAATTCAATATGTTAAATCCTCATAAGGTAATGTACATAAGTTGCTAAATCTTGAAGAGATACACATTTTACAAAGTTATTCCATGGTGATATGAGGATATGGATCCATGGGTACTTCATAAAATCCATCAGAAGATGCACTACATACATGCACAAAGTGGACAGAAGGCACACAACTTTATGGGGTGACTATCAAGTGCTTTCTTGGTGGGCCATCCTATCCTTTTGTGGTTCACAGTGAGATACACACATCTTACTGGGTGAGCTAACCTCTCTCTCTCTCTCTCTCTCTCTCTCTCTCTCTCTCTCTCTCTCTCTCTCTCTCTCTCTCTCTCTCTCTCTCTTGTGGTGTCTCTCTTATCATGATCTTAGGGTTAATAAAGACTTAAGTCCCTAGGGGCTTGAGGATTCCTTTTTCCCTTTTGATTTCAATAAGATTATCTTTTCTTCATGATCTCCTTTACTAAGATTTTTCATCGAGTCCATACTCTTGCTAAAGTGGGGACTAAATGTATCATTGAAAAATGGAAGCACTTACATTTTGGACTGGTTTAGCCCTCTGAGTAAGTGGTTTGGGGTCATTTCAAGCATCTTGAATGTGTCTTTGAATTGGATCTAGCTTTTCTCCATGTTCTACCCCTTTTCTAGTTCTCTTTGGCCTATTTTTGGCACCCTGATCTACAGATTTGAAGTTCTTGACTTCAGGGTCAAGGTCGACCTTCTAGGTAAAGGTCAACCTCGACCCTGACCTAGGTCAAGATCAACCTCAACCTTGACCTAGGTCAAGGTCTACCTCAACCTAGACCTAGGCTAGAATTGACCTTTTTATAACCTAAGGTCCAGATTTCAGCTTTCCATAGTTTTTAGATGTCGGGCTTTAGAAAGATTCATTTCCTGCTTCCAGGTCGGCTATTTTGGGTTCCAAAATGATGAATCTTAAATTATATTTAATATAGGTCCACTTCTAGGGGAATAGATCTAATGAGAATTTAATTCTCCTATGTAGGCCTCTCTAGAAGATTGTGCCCTAGATTTATATATAAGGAAGCTTTCTCCTCTCATTTTCTCTAACCATCAACTAAGTGAAAGCTAAGGAGCAAGATTTGAAGCAAGCCACATAGCCATTGAAGCAATCATCTATCCTCAAGAATGTTAGAATAGTCCCAAAGGATAACTGAGAGGGGGGGTGAATCAGTTATTATTAATTTTACTTCTTTAACTTCAGAATACAACAAAGTAAATTCTTAATCAGATAACACAATACATAACACACAATTTGATTACGGGGAAACCAAATGGTAAAAACCCCAATGGGAATTAGCACCCACAATGAGCTATACTTGTTTATAGTAATCCCTATTAGAAGATATCTCAACCCTGTTAGGAGTTGTACTTTATAATGCAATAATTATAGTGACCTGGTTAAGGGTCAGACCATGTTAGGAGTCTTTTACAAATAACCCTATTAGGGGTGGTGGAGTCACTATCCAAAAGCTCACTGCTTGATGGTGAAGGCTACAACCTTCTGTATAATAGATATGCACTATATCTTATGATGAACTATAGAGTAGACCTGCTATCTTGATCAATTCTAGTGTATTTAAATCTTTCACTTCTTCTTCACATAGACTCTTGATGAATGAACCAACTCTGATAATCTTCTCTGTACATCTTTCTTGTCTTTTCATATCATTCACACTTAGCATGTCACCTTTGACTTACTATAAGTATCTTCCTCAAAGTATGAGATCATGGGACCTATAAGAAAACTCTTCATAACATCCTTGTCAGCTCTATTAAGCACACAAGAATTATTACAACCATGCAAGTATAAACCAAATAGACGCGACGCTTCACTAAGTTGGCCTCACCAATTTAACTCTAACTTTGCAATCTTCTTGAAACATGTTTGGTGCCTTTGGATTAACATCATCAACTCATAACTAATCATGAATATACACATGCATATACAGAAGATAGGTGCAACTCAAGAAACACATGATATACATCGGCCCTAAATCATTACACTTCCAGAACTGTAACTGCCAATAATAGAATTACATAACTTTACTGAAACATCATATCTGGGTCTGTGTGTATGAACATAGCATAATACATGTCAAAAACATGTATCTATCCATGCAAGTCTTCATATCATCATTCTGATAAGTACATACAGAATTACTACTATGTATTATATGTTGTCATCAATGAAAAACATACAATCAATCAACTGCTCAGAATCAAATCTCCAACAATCTCCCCCTTTGACATTGATGGCAACATATGATATCAAAAACATCCTCTATTCATGGTGACCTCTTTCTTTTACAATCTTCTCAATATCCTCATCAAAGATTTCTCTAAACTGCTACAGTTCCTCTATCTGTGTTTTTGTTCCATGTATATACTCCCCCAGAGTATATTCTCTCCCTTAGTACATACTCCCCCTTACTATATACTACCCTTTTGACATCAATGGCAAAGGGTGCCATTTTCCTTTAGGTACAGGTACTACTCTAGAAGTAGAGTAGTCAACCATTCATCAGTCACTTAATGACTGACGTCTTTGCTACTTCTTCTAAACAGATTTAGGAGAGGGAATTACTCCCAACTTCTCCCTGAGATACTAAAAAGTATCCTTTGATAAGGGCTTTGTGAAAATATCTTCCAACTATTCTTTGGTGTTCACATAGTCCAATTTAACTTCTTTGTCTGCAACCTTTTCTCTTAAGAAATGGTACTTGATCTCTATGTGT
>MU225940.1:1929058-1939695 GCA_018584345.1 Thuja plicata
GGGGCATAATATTTTGTGCTTAATGATCTACCTTGGTTCTGTGATCTTTATATCTTTCATCTTACATCAAGAACCTTATCTTTAGTTTGATTTGATCAAATTTATCAATTTTCTATTTCTCCTCTATCTCATTTTGATTTTGATCACGAGGGGGAAGTACCTATCAAACTTCAATCCTTGATTTAGCTTTATCAATTATATTAGTCTTTCTTGAGATTCTTATCTCTGACATGTCAATTACTTATTTCAATGTTGACTTTGTCTTTTTTTCAATTTGCTTATTTTTGTCCTAATGTGTTCCTAAATCGACCATATGTCTGGGTTGTTTTGTGATCCCAAGTCGACCTCACACTTCAACTACATTCTTTGACTACATGTGTTCCCGAGTCGACCACACATTAGTCAAAGAGGGGCAAATGTATGCACCCTAAAATGGTCGCCTAGACTGTGGGCCCCATTTATCATTTTATCAATTTATCAAATTTTTTGAATCAATGCTTTGCAATATTTTCAATTCAAATCAATTTCCTTGATCAAATTGTAATTAATTCAATTATTCAATTATTTCAATTTTTCCTGAAGTTTGATCATTTTTATCTAATTAAAATATTTAATTTTCCTTATAATTAAATAAAATTTCTCTTATTTAATTAAAATATTTAATCTCCCTTTTAATTGAATAAAATTCCTCTTATTTAATTAAATTCAATTCCTCCCATTTAATTAAATAAAATTATTCTAATTTATTTAATCATAAAGAAAACCCCTCTTTTAATTAAATAAATAAAAATCCCCACTTAAAGCACTTTAATTAATGAAAAAGGCAATAAATTAAATAAAAATTCCTTTTTCATCACATCTTCCTAAGTGGTGGGTTTTTGCCTCTTAATCTCAACCATTGATCAATTCCTTTTGCCTCTTAATCTCAACCGTTCACTTTCCTATATAAGGACATCTCTCCTTCTCATTTAATAATCATCAATCATCTATCAAAATCATCTTTTTCATAGTATTGTTATGCTACAGGTTTGGAGAGCAATTTTGGAGGAGGATTTGAGCACTTGAGCTTGGATATTGCGACTTCTCTCTTCTTGTCTTTTTCTTCTTGCATTCATGGCTAATCATGTAGATTAGATTCATGTTTATTTTCATAGATTAAACTTGCATTTGTATTTCTTTCATAGAATAATCATGCATTGTTATCATTTAGATTAATTTTCTTTCATGCATTGTTATCATATAGAGTAGATTTCATCTTCCATGCATTTGAATCTCTCGTTTCATGGTGTACTTGCGTAGGCAATAACTAGGTCAAATATGAGGGCCTCCATTTCACACCTTTGCACTCCATGACTAGAGAGCTATGGATCGATATTTGAGGCCTCATTCTTGAGAAACCTTGGATGGAATGATTCATAGAAGTGTGTCAACATTTAAGCACACAATATGCACTATATCTGATGATGAATTGTAGAGTAGACCTGCTGTCTTGATCAGTTCCAGTGTATTTCAATCTTTCACTTCTTCTTCACATAGACTCTTGATGAATGAACCAACTCTGATAATCTGCGTTGTACATCTTTCTTGTCTTTTCGTATCATTCACACTTAGTGTGTCACCTTTGACTTACTCTAAGTATCTTCCTTAAAGTATGAGATCATGAGACCTATAAGACAACTCTTCATAACATCCTTGTTGGCTCTATTAAGCACGCAAGCATTATTACAACCATGCAAGTATAAACCAAATAGACGTGACGCTTCACTAAGTCGGCCTCACCAATTTAACTCTAACTTTGCAATCTTCTTGAAACATGTTTGGAACCTTTGGATTAATATCATCAACTCATAACTAATCATTAATATACACACACATATACAGAAGATAGGCGCAACTCAAGAAATACATGATATACATCGGCCCTAAACCGTTACACTTCCAGAACTATAACTGCCAATAACAGAATTACATAACTTTAATGAAATATCATATCTTGGTCTACGTGTATGAACATAACATAATAAATATGTCAAAAACATGTATCTATCCACGCAAGTCTTCATATCATCATTTTGATAAGTACATACAGAATTACTACTGTGTATTATATGTTGTCATCAATGACAAACATACAATCAATCAACTGCTCAGAATCAAATCTCCAACAAAGAATTCAAGCATTCAAGCACTTCTCAAGCACTCAATTCATCAAGAAGATCCATTGGTGGCCATTGAAGGATTCAAACTCCATGGAGCTCTCTTGTTGAAGATTTCTCCATCCATATTCCTCAAAGCCTTTTCCTATTCAAAAATCCATTCAAGATTGGTGTTGAAGATCTACAAGCAATTAATTTGAGACATCCTACATTCTAGATTCTACATCCATTTGGTACATACATATTTGTAGATTCACAGATTGGAATCCACCACAAGGGCTTCTACAAGTAAGGTGAATTTGTTCATTTAATTTGTTTTACTTATGCAATTTCAATTATACTTTGAGGTTAATTCCAAAATTGAGGTTTGACCAAGGCAAACCCCTCCCCCGAACAAATAAATCCATTTTTCTTGCAGGTACAGGTTCAGAATAGAAGATCAGAGTGCAGATTCGGATACCCTTTTCAGCAAAATTTTAGGATTCAAAAATAGATTTCCTGTCGGAGACTTTTTAGGTCAATTCTACCCTAGGTTAGAATCATAAATTCTAGGTCAATGGTGACATTGACTTGAGGGTCAAAATCAAAACTGTGTCAGATTGGAAAATGATTTTTGGATTTTGTAGATCTCGTAGTTTTAGTCCAAGAATCGTAGAAATCAACTGTTTCTAAGACCGTCTGACAGGGTTTTCAGTAGGTTCTTTTTCTAAGGTATGTATTTTATTCCATTTTCCTTTACAAACATTTCCATATTTACACCCCTTATCAAATAAAATTAAAGGTAATGTGGATAATATATGCATAGGGACACTTTTATGAGTAAATCTCCATTGTTCTAAACCCTATCCATATTTTCTTATTTACAAGTTTATACCTTCTCTTGCTAGTATTATTGTTCACCTTGGGTGTTTATTTTCCTTCTACATTGATGTCTTTAGTACTAGATGATTCACCAACTTCAAAGTTTGAAAATCCTAAACCTTGTTTCTCTCCATTCATCCTCTGTCTTCCAAGTTGTTCATCAATTTTAACAAAACTCTTTCTGAATTTATCCAATAGATCATTTGTAGCCTTCAACTCTTCTTTTACCTTTTCATTCTCCTTTCTTATTCCCTCATTCTCTCTTTCAATATCATCATTTTCTTCATTTGTGTCATGTAAATGTTCCTACAATATAACAACCTCTTGTTGCAATCTGAAGAGTTTCTCCAACTTCTCTGTTAAGGTTTCATCTTTATCCTTTAGGGAATTTTCAGCAATTTTCTTGGCATCTTTAGCAACTTTTCTTCCTTCAAGTTCTTCAACCATCCTGACAGATTGAATTTCAAGCTCTCTTTTCAGATTTTTGACTTCTCTTCTGAGTCCACTTTTTTATCCATCAAATCTACAAGTGCTTCTTTAGATTATTTAGACAAACTATCTTCAGATAGTTGCTCAATGTAGTCTTGACTTGCACTCAATTTCTTATCAAGATCTCTTCTCTTAGCAAGGGAATGCCTCAGCCTTTCCTGTAGTTCATTGATAGCTTTTCTTGCATCCTCAAGTTTTGTTTCATACTTGTATCTATCCATGTTGAATTATAGGGATCTTTTCCTCAAGCGATTAAGTTTAATATCAAGAGGACCAAAGCTTCGATACCAATTGTTAGAAATCTTATGACTGAGAGGGGGTTGAATCAGTACAAATAGGTAATAAAAAAATTGAACCACTGATATGAGTATCTGCACTATTAACTTTCAAACAAAAAAGCATATAACTGAAGTAAATAAATAACAATTAATAATATCAAGCATCCACAATCTCAACATACATAACATGTATATTTTATCATGGAAACCCTTGTAAGATGGAAAAAAACCATGGTGGGGATGACACCCACAAGCCCAATACTGCAATAAATGAGTTTTTCTTGTTAGGAGCTACAAATACCCTTTTTGAGGGTTCACCTTGTTAGGAGTGATTAGTATACTGTTAGGAGTACAATAAGATTAGTTATGATATATCTCACTAGAGGATTTAAAACCTCAATAGAGAAGCTACCCTATTAAAGGATTTACAAATACGAACCTGTTAAAGTTCACCATGTTAAGAGATTTAACCTACTGTAACTATTAGGGAACAAAATGATATGTTGATTTGTAGTTCATGGCACTAATTGCCTATCAGATCATTTATGCTCCTTTCCTTTCTAAACCTGAATTGATCTCTGCTCCTTTAATTCATGATTGTCCAATCTTAAAATATGATCACAACCCTGAATCAAATGATTTAGTACTCCTTATATAGACTGTCATTAGGTCACACAAGACCTAGAACTTTCAACCACAGTCGACTTAAAAGATTAGCCAACCTCCTCGAAATCAATGTAAACAACATCCAATATCTCTTCCTCAAATGTATTACCAAAATCGCAATTAATATTTTGGCATCAGATCCACCACCTTAATCAAATTAATATAAAACTTTGATCGGTGATCAGATAGGTAAACTATCTTCTCATTAAAAACATAATTCATTCAAAACATGATATAAAATATTGTGTATGGATAATGGATTCCACATACCATATACATATTATATCTATGATTGCAATACCTTAATCTTTCCTTAACTCATCTGCTACCTCATTCTGTGTCTGATATTATTCTTCCTGAACACCTATCAACATACGTAGTTGATCTTCCCTTTACCGATCATGAATAGTTCTTACCTATCACTACAATCGTGATAACTGAATACATTTACATTAACGAAAACTAATTATTCCTTGACTCATGACCATTCTTCATGTCTCCTCCAAAATTACCATAATACCAACAGAATAAATTTATAAAATCATAGATGCAAACCCTAGGAAAGGATACATGTATATATGTATGTATGTACCAATGTAGTAAATATTATAATAGAATCATTAACTTTAATCAATGATGAATTTAGAAATTACAACTTAGAGGTGGGTTTTAACTTTTGAAAAAACCTTATAACTAGGCCTTAGGAAAAGTTTAGATTGATATAGATTCATGATGATACCTCAAAATGTGATATACAATGTACTTATACTACAATAAGGAAGGCTCAACCACATATCCCAAAAAATCATATGTCCTATTCTATTATGTGTGTTTATTGGACTTGAGATGACATTCACTTTCTACTTTTTGACATCTATAATGATTTCTTCAATGATATTCTCCCACTTATATAGCTTCTCTAAAGGTATTCTTAAACATTGTCATCTTTACACATATTTAGATACTTGAGATCATAATGAATCAAGTTTCATACATAAGATGTCTAATAGATCATATACATGCTTCAAAAGATTAATCAAAATTTCTCATGATTGATCTTGAACCACTTGAGACAATTGATAAAGAAGTCCAAACCTTTTCTAATCCCAAGATAACTAAAAACATTATTTTATAAAATAAATTTTATGTTACATTAATTTTATTCTTCCCCACAATTCTTGGTACTAAACACCATACTCTTTAGAGCTCTAGTTACTCTCCACACAAAATGACACAACTACAATCACACAAATCCACATAATACAATGTACTTTCACAAGTTTTTTTGGTAATTTTAAAATATTGTGGAGGTGGACTATAAGGATTGGACCAATGAAAATTGCTTAAAAAATCCATCATATTATGTGCTAGTTTGCAAATCTTTCCTTCTAAAATAACTCCTAGAAATGATTCCCTATGTCCGATATTAAAGACAAACTAGAAACTAGCAGTTGGGGAGATCTTCATTGGTTGGATGATCTTCCTCTAAATTTTAGAGGTACAACTCCCTCTTATGATGTAATTGAGGTTTGTTAGGTTTTTCGAGGGTTTTCTTTAAACTTCAAAGAAGGAAAGGTAAACTAAAATTTGTACATAGGCAAACTACAAAATTAAATCATAGACTCGTGAACAGAGGGAAAACATGAAAATGACACAAAGTTCACCTTCTTGATATGGCACACAAACAAGAGAGAGATTTTCATAATCCAATTCTAGAAAATAAATTACCTAGAACTCAAAGTTTTCAACATAAGCATATTCATAACCAGATCGAATGAGAGGGAATCATAATAAAAAACATGCTAACTCAAATCCTATTTTGCAATTGAACATAGTATAAAAACATAGTTTTAAAATTTATGTCTTCAAATGCTTAGATGTTAAAACAAAATGACACAAAGCTCAACATGTCTCTATAAAATATGACTACATTCTTGTATCATCTTAAAATGGAAGCACTTCCATGTTAAGAATTTGTAGCCCTCCTTAGGGGGTGTTTTTTATCATCATCATATTGTCCCCTCATTTCTACACCCTCTCCTACTTCTGTGCCTATTTAGGACCCTAATTGGGCCTCTCCAGACACTATCTATCCCATCTAGCACATTTTTGAGGGGTTCTAACTCCTTGGGTCAAGGTCAACCTCAACCTTGACCTAGGTCAAGGTCGACCTCAATTTTGAACCAGGTCCCCCTTTCCAATTTGAAAGTTTGTCGGTTGTCGGGGGTCATTAAATGTTCATTTCCTACTTCTGGGTCAACTATTTTAGGTTCCAAAGTGATGATTCTTAAATTATATTTAATATAGGTCCTCTTCTAGGGGTATAGGTCTAATTTGAATTTAATTCTACTATGTAGGCCTCTCTAAAATATTGTGCCCTGGATTGGTATATAAGGAAGTTTTATCCTCTCAATTTCTCTAACCATCCAAGAAGCATAATCACAAGCGAACAACCGTCAACTAAGCAAGAATTCTACATGTCCTCAGTATTTCAAAGTTCAATCAAGTTTTTTAAGTCTTCCTCTCAAGAATTCAAGTTCTCCATTGAAGATCAAGGATTCAATAGTTCAATCCTTTGAAGGGATATGGTTCAAGCATTCAAGATCCATCATTCAAACCCTAGATCTATCCATAATGGTGGTGTGATCTTCCTTCAAGATCCTTTGTGCATCCTCAAGAATCATTAATTCTTCCTTCAAGGTGGATTTCAAGCATACAATCATGGAGATTTATGGTTTCTAATATTGATTCCAAGCTTTCATATTTACATACTTGTTTACATTCGAAGTATAATTGCATATCTATTGTCATAGCTTCATTAATTAGATCTACTTCTACTACTTACTAGCATTCTCTATTTCAATTATTGATTTCAAGGTTAATTCCTAAATCAGGTTTTGACTAACACAAACCCCTCCCCCCAACAAAAAAACCATTTTTATTTTAGGGAGAGGTTCGGAATAGTGAATTGGAGTGCAGATTTGGATACCCTTTTCGGAAAACTATCGAGATCTAGAAACAAACTTTCTGTCAGAGATTTTTGGTCAGAATTGACATTTTTCTCTGAGTCAATTGGAGATTCTAGGTTGGAATTAGAAATTTTGGGTCAAAGGTGACATTCATTTTTGAGTCAAAATCAAAACTGAGCCATATCAGAAAAATAATTTTGGGTTTTCTTCGTCTCTGCATTTTTGTTCCAGGTCCAGTTGCATATTTTCCAGAAACTCAGTGTAGACACCCAAAAACAACATTCTTCAGATCTATAGCATTTTGAGGTTAGTACTTGTCTTCAATTCATGTCAATTAAAGTTTTTAATCTTCCTCAATCTATCACATAGTCTCTTCTATAAAATGAAAGTTAGGGTTTCTCTTTATCCCTATCCTTAATAGGTTGATTCATTTATGCATTGATCCTTTCTTTAGGGTTAGTCAATTTGGATCTTCCCTTTATGAAATTTGGGATTAAGAGGAAAACATTACCTTCTTCACTATTCCTACAACATAGACACATTAAATTTGTAACCATCCATTCACACATAACAACTACAATCCAATATTTATCCTTTACATTTTAATGACCCCCCTCCATTTTCTTATCTTATAATTCTATAATTTTTAATCTCTCTCTCTCTCTCTCTCTCTCTCTATATATATATATATATATATATATATATATAGACACACACATATACATTTCTAAACCATTCCTTTTTATAACAGTGTTTGAAAGTGACCAATATGAAACAAGAAAAGGACTTGAAATGGAAATAAATTTGTAGAGCCAAGATTTTTGTCACTATCATGCTAAATACAATAAAGTTCCTTGCATTTTCAAACATAGAAAAACTTAACTTTCTTTGGGCACAAGGTTCGTGGCTGCATCAATCCACATCTCCATGAAGAGGTTATGAAGCTTGAGTCATCTTTATTCGTCTTCCAATATGAATGTCACCCTTTGATATTCAACATAACTTTATTTACCCTTCCATGTGACTGAAAGTAGATGAGAAACAATGTCTACTTGTTCCCTCTAAGTCCAATTCAAGTCAGGTTGAGCAAGATTTTCCAACTCTTCATACAAAAATTCTCCATTTGTGTGCTGCACCATCCTGAGAAAATTATTTTTAGCTATCATTATGGGAAACAGTGAGCTCAAAAATTCCACCACCTTTCCTTTATAGTCAGAGATTTAAGGCTCTCAAATTTTAGGGATAGATAATAATAATTCATCTCTAAAATTGTATTATTACATCAATAATTTACTTCATCACACTTGTTATTTAAGACTTTTAGTTTTCCAAGATTTGAAAAGATTGCACTTCAAAAGATGTACCACTTGATATAGTTAGAGATTCGACACATGGAATGAACTTGTATTATGAAGAAAAGGTTTGATAATGACCAAGACAAACCAATAATCAAGGACTAACAAAAAAGGACAAATAAGTTGTTGTTGTGCAATCAGGGAGGTTGGAAACCTCTCTGATGTTCCAAATTATTAAAAAAGCTATGGAAGTTAAAGGATCCACCCAAATCCCTGATAATCAACTTAGTGTAGTCGGTGAGGTCAGGAACTTTGCGAACTTTTGGCAAAGTAAAACAATGGGTATAAAAAGTTGAAAATTTGACCGAATAGGTATCCAAAGGGTTGAAGCAGTCGACTATGTTGGAAAAAACTTAACATAGTTTCGAGCTGAGATTCATATTATATTAATACTTCAAATACTCAAGATAAGACCAATAATTTGAAAATTTTGGGGGTTAACAATAGGCTCTAATTGGGGAATTATTTTATTGGGAAAAGTAGAGAACTCCAACATCTTTGGGATTAGGGATAGTGTCTAATTCCATTTGGCTACAATGTCAAAGAATGGAAAAGGATAATATGGCATAAACTAAAACTAAGAAAACCAAAATAGGAACAAGGTGGAAGGGAAACCAGAACAAACACACACCAAAACCACCTAAATATGTACATATTCAGGTATGTTCAAGATCATGAGGGGCCAAACTATGCCCTTAAGTGGCAATGAAAAATTAGAAAATCAGGGTTAGTAAACTTGACGTGAAAATTTGAACTAGCTATCAACCTAATATCAAAAAGTTGTAAGAATAGAATCTGTAGGAAATTGAATGTAGTTTCTAAACTACTAGGCCTTCTCTGAAAAAAAAAGTTAATATGATTGGTGAAAAGTATAGATTTCAATGCAGCAGTACAAAAATTTTAGGAAAAAAATAAGTAGGTGTATGTCTGACCACCTTAATCATAATCAAATGATAATATTTTTTTTATAAGATTTTATATATAAGTAGTAGACTCATGCCCAGATCTGACACATATTTTTGTGTAATTTTATTCCAAAAAAATAATTAATTATGAATTATCTGCTACAACATTTTCAGAATAAAAAAAACTCCCATGTCTAACCACCTAAACTCATTGAAAACTTTACCAAATTCAAAAAAAAAAATTCCTTATAGTAGGTGAAGCATAAAATATCACGCATTTTTTGGATTTGCAAAATGTTATACCGTCTGAAAGTTATAGTCATTTTTTAATCAGTATATAAATCAGCAATTTAGAGGTAACTCAATTGGAAAATAACTAATAATTACTTATCAAATTCAAAATTTGACAACAATTATATCGATAGAAAGCTGATAATCTCCTTAAGATACCATTTTTATTTCATCAAATTCAGGTGAAAAAAAAGTCGTCAGCTACATGGTCGAAGTCTGAAACTTAGAGAAACAAGGAAAAAACATGTTTTTGAGACATTTGAAGAGTTGACCAACTAGGTATGGTGCACAAAGAAATACCAAGCCTAATCGAGTACCCGATATTTTTGGGTACCCGATATTTTTAGGTACCCAAAAATCCTGGCAGAATTTTGAATTTTAAATTTTCCCTCCCCTTTCTCCCTCCCATTTCTCCATATGTCATATGATATATTATATATCAAAAATTATATATATATATTATATATTATATATATTAAATATTATATAATATCTATTATATATTAAATATTATATAACATATATTAATATTAAATATTACATTATATATCATATATTATATATTATTTGATATGTATTATATATTAATATGTATTTTACAATATATCACATAATATCTTCATATTTAAATTGTATGTAATATATATTTTATATTATAATATATATA
>MU225940.1:1951542-1964317 GCA_018584345.1 Thuja plicata
GCAATAATGAGATTAGTAGAGTGGTGCAGGGGCCCAAGGTGCAACATAGAGTAATAAATTTACAAAATAGGATGATAGCATAATAAAATTACAAATTGATTAAACTAAAATTAAAACTTACGTCCACTGACCCCTCCTCTGGAATAGTGGGTTGGGTCAATAAAGATAGGAATGATTCTCGTGGGGCCTCTCTCGCACTAGGAGTAACCTATGAGAGTAAAAAAGATAGTCAATTATATATAAATGTACTTCATCATAAAAATCCTGGTTACAAAATACAAATAACAATATGTAAAAATCTACGTACAATCGGGCTATCACCCCGAATTGAGATGCCTATGAGCCCAGGCTCCCGAACCTGTGTCGGGACATCGTCGTGAGCCACACCCTATACAATAAAGTGCATGTAAAATATTTATTACTACAAACAAGTAAAATACATATGCATGTATAATTAATCTTAAGCAATTAATTACCTTTCCTTTGTTGACGCATGAGGAAGGAACCCCCTCGTGCCCCCCACTAACATCAACTGAGACCTACAAGAGTACAATAACATGACAATATATTAGTAAATGTATGAATTTTATTGCTCTAACTGATAGAGATTTCAGCATGTACACCAAATGATATAAAAAAAACTAATGGGTACATAATTTATCATATACCATATAGGTGTCAAGGCCAAATAAAATGGCTGAAAGTGTGGAGTCATCCACTTGTCTCAACTCCTCTGTCATTGACTGAACATAAATGGACCAAATATATATATATATATATAAGTGTATGCAGACATTAAAACTAATCTAAATAAATAAATTATTTTTAAATTAAATAATTCATGTGACAAATTTATTTATAATGTTTACTCTTACTGTATCAACAGGACTCCATGGCTCTATGTACCCCTCCTTAGCACTCTCATGAGACGTAGATGCTCCATGAGGTGTTGCAGCCTCTGTAGCTTCATCTCCTGTGTCCTCCTCATCAATAAAATACTAATATGTATCAGTATCAGTAAGTGGTCCGAGGCACAAATTCTTGCACATAATGCAAGTATGGGGCATGCATACATGTGAACTACTGCCAGATGTCGATGCACCAACATCATCCACACCAGGAGGCAACAATGACCTGGTCTACATGATCAACTGATCACTCAGCATGTGAATGACCCTAATACTCTGTGAGGTAGCCTCTGCAATGATATCGGGATGTTGCACTGAAGGAGGGGGTGCGACATCAGTGGGGGGACAAAGGTAGTGGCCTTTTTGCGCTGGGAAAATGGCCTAGTTTGAGGAGCTCCTCCACCTACGCCCATCTTGGGCCTCATGCTCCAATAATTAACATTGTGACCAAGCACAAACTCATCATACAATTTTTTTATCAAATAGAAAGGGAGCTCCAAATTGCTATGGGGTGGTTTATCAAAAAACATCCACTAGCAATCCCAAAAGTGTGTGCACATTGCTTCATTTGTGCACCATCTTATTGATAATTTAGGCTTTTTGGGGTCAACTTTTAATCTGGTTTTAGGATTAATAAAAAGGGAGGCTATATCTTCCTTAGTTATATTAAGGGAAACAATCCCATCATGGTCAAGCCCATCATCAAATTGGGTGTGCATATCATCACGCCAATGAAGAGCAGCATTATATTGTTGTGTAAGGGTGTCAATATTTTCAACAATGGTATTTAGGGTGGCAAGCATAGGAGCTAACATAGGTATATTCTGATACATGTTTTTGAAACCTCGTATAGTGTTCAAATTCTCTTGTATCAAATCCTCTAAAGATTGAGGGTTTTGAAGCAGTTCTAGAATTTTTTAGGGATCATTATTTGGCGAGGGAGGGTTATTATCTTCATTGTTGACAGCCATGCCTGATTAAATAATATACAAATATAAATTTCAAATTGATTTCATATATTATTAAAAAAATCAATATAAAACCCCATTTTAACCAAAACAACTCCATTTAACATGAAAATGAAAAAAATTAATCAAGATATAGCAAGAATTTACTTTCTAGATAAACTGTGGAGTTGAATTTGTTGTTGGATCAATTAGGTACCCGAAAAAATCATGTATAGGATATTTAGAGCCATTTTCCAAACCCAAAACAATGAGAGAAATGAGGAAAGCGGCTCGCGGGTTTTGATTTATGCCACAGGTTTTGGGTACCCAATTTTTTTGGGTACCTGATATTTTCAAGTACCCAAAAAAATCATGTTCCCAATTAGGCTTGTGCTTTGGTGTCAGGTTTGCACAGGTGTACTGACACCCAGGCCTACTAAAAAGTCAACAAATATTTTCATGCACTTTTGGACGAGTGAAAAGTGGATTTTTTCACATCGCCACTTTTTGGCCCCCCATGATCTTGCACATACCCATTCATAATACCTTACCTTAGAGCATGCCCCAAAATGATCATGCAAACCCATTGATAGATTGTGAGAAGAAGGACCCATCACAAAAAGGGATGCACACTTATGCAATATTTACAAACTTAGAAACAACATGTAGGTCCAATAGAAGGTCATCATTGTTAGGCCCAAAAGGAGGCAATCACAACTGAGAGGGGGGGTGAATTAGTTGTACACACCTAATAATAATTTAATTTCACTTTAGCCACTAAGATCTGAAAGATAAATAGTAATGCAAGATCCACACCAAATAACACAGAACACCAAGATTTATTCTCAATGAAATCTGGTTAAGGAAAATCCCTGATGGGAATCAAACCCACAAGATGAATGTACTCTACTAAAAGTACTTCCCGGTTAAGATAAAAATAGAGAACAAAGGATGCACTAGAAACCACAGGCTTACAACCTAATCTATAGGCTCACTACTCACAATAAAATCATAGATATGGCCCTCACTTGGGTTCCCGGATCTATCTTACATTAAAACAGGATGGACATACTGTCCATTACAATCAAACTAAAAAATATCATCTTCAATGCCAATACAATTCCAAAGAAGTACAAACTCTACCTTAAATGTAGAATATAAATATCACTAATTCTCCTTACATTTGCACCTCTCTTTTCTAACAATTACAAAATTATCTCTCATTTATACCGATTACAAAGAATAATCAACCACTAGGCCGGCTAAGATCTATTACAATAAAAGATATAAACATTATGCTCAATCTTTCAAGTGATCCAAATCGAGTTGGCTAAGACTCAGATAGAACCCAAATCTTCAACCACAAACAAAATTAGGTGTCACCAAAGAAACATCAAGAGTCACAACACATTACTCCATCAAGTCGGCTAGGACCTAAATGAAGAAACACCAACATGCTACAAAAATAGAAAATTTGATCACTTTAAACAATCCAATCAAAAAATATGACCATTACATGATCCAATAACACCAGCATGTAACATGAATACTATTGATAACATTCACATCATCTCATCTTCATCTCTCAACAAGAACACTAAAATACTGAACCTTGTCATGACAAAAAATAGCTTGTCATACTTTAAATCATGAAGAATACTAGGTGAACATAATGATAAGGTACCATGTAACCACTAGATTTGCAACCTCTGAAACATCATATCCAAGACATACCAAACCAAATGCTCATCACTATACATAGGAACATTGTAACAACAACAACCAACAACTTGATCTTACCTCACTTAAACTATTATCAAAACTTCTGCAAACCGCTGTAGATAAACTACATACATGATTGAACAATAGCTCATAATCGCAACTCAAGATCTTCAATATATGACCTGAACAACTGAAATGTTCTTCACTGAACATACTAAACACATTGTCTCCAACAATAATTAATATGTCGACATCAATGAAAAAATATTAATGTCAGCACACCCAAGTACCAAACTCTGACATGCTCAACAATATTCCAAAAATCACATGTAGGCAGTGACATGTAACTGATTGAATGTTTGAAGATGTTAAGTTGATCATTGAAATGAAAAAAGATAATGCAAGACATTAAATCAATTAATGAATTGTATTGTCATTGATTTCAACTTGATATAATCTAATTTGTTATAATAAAAGTGTCAAAGACTTTAGAGAATGAGAGAGATAAAGATTATGCTTTCAGTAATGCATAAAAGACAAGCATTCAACATGTGACTTCAAACACCGACGGCTAGTGGAACTCGATGGAAAAAGATCATAGAAAGTCAAGTCATAGTGATGCCCGAGCAAGAACACTGATGAGAAGAATCACAAGCATACCCAATGGCTAGAATCATAGTGTAAACTGACAGAGAAGCCCGAGGAGAACTGGAGTGTTAACCGAAGCTATCAAAGAGTCAAAAAATTGAAATTAACTTGAGCTCAGAAATGACAAAATATCTAGCTGGAAGAGCTAAATATGGTCTTAAATAGTAGTTATCATTGTTTTCATCGACAAGATAAAGCCAGAGATAAGTAAAGGATTTAAATTTGTTTTTGTCCAGTTGGCAAGAAGATCTCTGTGAGATAAAACAAGAGTTTTTATTTAAATCAAATTGGCTAAGATTGCGGATCATGCCAAGATAAAGAAAATCAAGAACCTAACAATAATAATATCTTATATATAAAGAGACAACTTAATTCATTACAAATTAAGGGGATTGAATGAAAAAGAGGATGCTGAAGAGAAACTAATGAAGAACAACTTCATACAGTCCTGATCAATCAAGCTGAGGAAAGAGCTAAATTTTTCTGCGGACACCGAGAAATGGAGCATAGCATTACCAAGAAGAAAAAAAGTGGAGCAAAGGTATTAAAAGGGATATATTGATCAGATTAGTTTTATGAGCTTACAATAGATCTGAAAAATCTGCAAGTATAAGTTGTATATATGAATAGATCATACTGTTTCAGTTTAACCATTGATTCAAAAAGTCTCTTAATCGAGTAGGATTTAAAGACCATTTCTATATTGAGATATATCCCAAGGAGTATCAAAAAGTTTGATCATGAAGATAGCATAAGATGCCAGATACCATTTGACAAGATAGAAGAGTTTGGATAAGGAAGGTAGCATAGAAATGACCAATATCAAGTGACAAACTAAACTTTTAAATCCTCTAACAAG
Source organism: Thuja plicata (assembly GCA_018584345.1). NCBI lineage: Eukaryota > Viridiplantae > Streptophyta > Pinopsida > Cupressales > Cupressaceae > Thuja > Thuja plicata. The sequence continues at coordinate 1,956,627 of MU225940.1, forward strand.
GTCAAACCTAACAATGTGTTTGTAACCTTTAATAGGGTTGGCTCTTCACCGAGCTCACTACAGAAGAGTGAAAATTTTGGGTTACCGATCCCAAGTGGTTTTTCCCCTAACAGGGTTTCCACGTTAAAAATCTATGTGTCAATGTGTTTATGAGTCATTACTTTAGTGTTTTGCATTACACATAGCTAATCTGGATTGATCGGTATACTCTAAGTAAGTTACTATTTTTGGTAAATTAACAGACTACTATTTGGTAAACATACAGAATAAGGTTTAACAAAGCATTTTGAGTAGTAGTAATTTGATAAGTATATTTGAAGGCATTCATCTTATAGGACTGAAGATAACTAGAGGCTTAATATTGTGGTACTAAATTTTTGGGTTGATTAATTGGAATATTTTTTAGGCCACTGATTCACCTCCCCGCCCACCCTCTTAGTTATTATGTGTTCTTAGAAAGGGAGTTTAATAGCTCAAGCAAAAGATCACAAGATGAACAGACGAGATGTGCCCAAGTATAATAAAGACAACTTTACATCATGGAAAAGCATAATAAGACTCCACCTATCAGGTATTAAAAGTGATGTTACTCAATACCATTATACTGAATATGTGTTTCCTACGGGACCTCACACTCTTGAGAAATTAAGAGTAAATCATGAGCCTAATTGCATGATGATAGAACTTGCCTCATCACTCTCTGATGTCAAGTTTTAAGATGTCAAAAACTTCACCTCTGCAAAGAAAATGTGGGATATGTTGAAGTTGGTACATGGAGGAGATTCTAATGTACTAAGAGCCAAGGCAAAAATCCTAAGAGGGAGGTTTGATGACCTAAGGATGAATGAAGGAGAAAATATCACTCAGTATAGCTACAGAATCAAAGAGGTATTCAATGCTATCCGAGGAGTTGGAAGTATACTTGAAGAGGAGATAGTGGTAAGTAAAATCTTAAGAACCTTACTTCTTGTATATGCTATTAGAGTTTCTTCTTTTCAAGAAATGAGAGCAGTTGCAAATAATACAGTTACTTTAGATAGTCTTATAGGTAGACTGATTTCATTTGAGATGAATAACTTTTATAATAGTGTCTTACCATCTATAGAATCTGCATTCAAATATTCTTTAAAGATAAGTAATTAAAGTCATAAACATGCTATTAGAAATGACAGTGAAAGTGATAATGAGGATCAAGGACTTGATGAGATTGAAGCACTAATGGAAAGAAGATTGCAGAGAGGAAAAGGTAGATACAAAGGTAAATTACCACTTATATGTTTCAATTGTAAAGAGGTTGGACACTTTTTTTCCAGATGTCCAAACAGAAGAAAATATGACAGAGGTAATGATAGATCATATGAGAAGAAGTTTGATAGAGGTGATAATAGAGATTACCAAAGCAATCGACAATCTGAAAAAAGAGATACCTGAGAATACAAGGATAAAGGGAAGAAAGCTTGTTACCTAGCTGAGAACAGAGCTAATGACACTGACACTCAATCCGAAGAAGATATCGAGATGGTATTTGTAGCCATGAAGGATGATTCAAACGAAGAATAAGAAATTTATGTAGAAATTGCACTCATATCTAAAGTTAGTAAGAATGATGTCTAGATCATAGATAGTGGCTACACTCACCATATGACTGATGATAAACAAAATTTTGAGACTTTTGAATACTACAATGGTGGTTCAGTAAGAATGGGAAATGATACACCTTGTCTAGTTGAACGTAAAGGAACTATAATGTTGAATAACCTGATCAAATGTGAAAATGCTTACTGGGTAAAAAGATTGAATTATAATCTGTAAAGTGTTTCACACCTGAATAATACAGGTCACTGAGTAGCATTTGAAAATAAGAAAGAAAAGATCTTCAATGTATCGAGAAGGTTGATCAGAACCGATGAGCAGACAAAAGGTAACCTTTTCTATCTTTATGACACTAACACCACTTATTTAATGGATAGAAACGAAGACATATGGTTGTGGCACAAAAGATTGTGTCATGTGAATTTTGACAACATGATAAAGATAAGAAACAAAAGGAATGTCAGAGGCTTACCGAGCATGACTAATCCCGAGCGTATCATGTGCAAGAATTGTCAAAAAGGCAAGATGAAAAAGTCTAGTTTCAAGAGTAAAACCCATACATCTAATGAAATTATAGACTTAGTCCATAATGATCTATGTGGACCCATGAGGACAAAGAGTTACTATGGAGATAGGCATTTTATTCTCTTTGTTGATGATTATTCTAGAATGATGACAATTATGTTCTTAAAAGATAAATCAGAAGCATTTAAGATGTTTAAATGGTATAAGGATATGGTAGAAAAACAAAGTGAAAAGAAATTGAAATGCTTAAGGTCAGATAGAGGAGGGGAATTTAATTCAGATGAATTCACTAACTATTGCAATGAGCATGGAATTAAATGACAAGTTTTTGCACCGAGAACACCACAACAAAATAGAATTGATGAAAGGAGAAACAGATCAATTGTTGACTGTGCAAGAACATTGATGATTGAGAAGAACATTACTCAAAATTTCTAGAGGGAAGTTGTTAGTATTGATGTCTACACATTAAACAAAGTACAAATGAAGAAGGACATAAAGAAGACACCCTATGAGCTTTGGTGTGGTCATACACCCAATGTAAGTTACCTCTGAATCTTTGGAAGTCAATGTTATATTTTGATGGATGATAGAAATGGAAAACTTGAATCCAAAAATGAAGAAGGTATCTTTCTAGGGTATTCAACCAAAATCAAGGCTTATAAATGTATTAACAAGTCATCTAAAAAAATCATTGAAAGTGCAAATGTGAAAATAGATGAATTTGTAGAAAATAATGATAAGGAAATCAAGATAGAACCAGAGGACTACAACAGGTTTTTTTTATATAGAACCTAACACTCTACCCAAGCAATAGTGTATCACTCTCGAGCAACAAAAAATTGCACCTGAGCATCATGTTGCAATTACCAAAAATTAGAAAAATCCTAAAGATGATATTCTGAACAATAGAGATCAAAATGAAGGTCAAGAAGATGATCGGAATGATGAACAAAGAGCTGAACCAAAACTTGCCAAGTATGTCAAAAGACATCATCCACAGAATCAAATCATAGGAGACAAGAAGGTTGGAATGAGAGAAAGAAGTAAGTCACTGAACACTAGATGTTTACTTTGTGATTTTGAACCTAAATCTGTTAATACTACACTTGAGAATGAAGAATGAGTCAGTGCTATGAATGAAGAGATAGAACAGATTGAGAAGAACAATACATGGACACTAGTACTAAGACCAGATGACAAGAATGTCATCGGTACCAAAAGGATATTCAGAAACAAGTTGAATGAGAATGGAAAAGTCACAAGAAACAAAGAAACGTTAGTATGCAAGGGATATGCACAAGAAGAAGGTATTTATTATGGAGAAACCTTTGAACCTGTTGCTAGAATAGAGGGAGTTAAAATCTTAGTTTCTTATGTTGCATTTAAAGGATTCAAGGTATACCAAATGGATGTCAAACCTGCATTCCTAAATGGAATACTGGAAGAAGAGCATTAAACAACCAGAAGGGTTTGTTGATCCAGACAAGAGAAACATGGTATGTAGACTACATAAAGCCTTGTATGGATTGAAACAAGCACCCAGAGCCTGGTATGAAAGAATTCACTCCTATCTCATTAGCATAAAGTTTGTTAGAACAAGTGAAAATAGCAATTTGTATTTAAAATAAGATACCAATGGTAATATCATAATTGCTGAAATTTTTGTTGATGATATCATTTTTGGGGGAAATGAATTGTTATGCAAATCCTTTGCTAACGAAATGAGAAAAGAATTTGAAATGTCTATTTTTGGGGAGATCAAATTCTTTCTTGGTCTATAGATTCTTCAACAAGATTCATGCATATATATCACTCAGTCCAAATACATCAAGGAAGTGTTAAAGATATTCAAGATGGAAGATTCCAAACTAGATGGAACACCTATTGCTATTGGATGTAAGATAACAAAAGAAAAAAAATCCAATGAGGTAAATCATACCTTGTATAGATCAATGATTGGAAAACTAATGTATGTTGTTCATACCAGACCAGATATAGCACATGCAACTAGAATAGTTGCGATATTATCTGCTAATCCCAAAGAATCGCATATGACAAATGTCAAGAGAATTATGAGATATCTAAAGAACACTGAGGACTATGGATTATGGTATAAAAGAGAAGGAAATTTTGAGCTACAAGTCTATACAGATGTTTATTGGGCTAGAAACATTCATGATTGAAAGAGCACAACTAGAGGAGAATTATTCATGGGTGACAAACTTGTCACATGGATCAACAAGAAGCAAGGATGCATCTCTCATTCTACTACAAAAGCAGAGTATGTGGCTGCTGCTGCAAATTGATCCAATATTGCATGGATCAAATAGTTGGTGGAAGGTATGAATATAAATATTCTTGAACTAGTAATTATCTATTGTGATAACACTAGTGCAATTAACATTTCTAAGAATCCAGTCATGCATGCTAAGACTAAGCATATTGCAATCAAGTATCACTGTCTGAGAGAACAAGTGCAAGAAAAGGAGGTGATATTGGAATATGTTCAATCAAAGGAATAATTAGCTGATATATTCACCAATCCATCACTAAAAGATACATTTAAGTACCTGAGACAGAGGCTTGGGGTCCAACCCTTGTTTATCAGTCAGTAAGCTGACTAGGAGGTTGCATCAACCTACACATAATCTGAAGATCATTCATGTTGATGCAAACACTGAGATGAAAATAAAAAGATACATCTACACATAGTAAGGTACAAATATACATGGACAAAAGAGACATTGTATTGCTGATGGATAGGGAAATTCAAGGAATATATTATATAAAGGAAAGGAAGATGATATAAAAAAAAATGGTTTTTGTTTGGCATTGTTGTCAAAGGGAGAGATCATTTCAAAAGAAAGAGTTAATCAATATTCAAAGGGAGAGAAATTGATTACATATGAAATATCCATCTCAAGGAGAGAGTTCATACAAGAGAGAAATTGTTGTCAAAAGAAAAAGAGATTATCAAGAAGAGGAACAGTCAAGGTAGAGCACATATCAGATCAGAGACATTAGATGCTACATCTATCCAGTGAAGGGATTGAAGATTGAAGACAACCATTATGCAAGAAACAAATCTAAGCTATTTGAGCTTATTGAAAACCAGACATTTGTAATAGTTACAATAGAAAATATTGATGAAACCATTATATTTCATATTGTATTAGTAATAGTATAGTATGATAATGTAGTGTGATGCCATCAATCCCAAAGGGAGAGATTCATGACATGTAACTGATTGAATGTTTGAAGATGTTAAGTCGATCACTGAAATGTAGAAATATAATGCAAGACATTAAATCAGCTAATGAATTGTATTGTCATTGATGTCAACTTGATATAATCTAATCGGTTATAATCAAAGTATCAAAGGCTTCAGAGAATCAGAGAGATAAATATTATGCTTTTAGTAATGCATAAAAGACAAGCATTCACCATGTGACTTCAAACACTGATGGCTAGCAGAACTTGATAGACATAGATCACCGAAATTCAAGTCACGATGATGCCTGAGCAAGAACACCGACGAGAAAAATCACAAGAATACCCAACGGCTAGAATCATAGTGTAAACCAATGGAGAAGCCCAAGGAGAACTAGAGTGTTGACTGAAGCTATCAAAGGTTCAAAAAACCTAAATTAACTTTAGTTAAAAAATGACGAAATATATAGCTGGCAAAGCTAAATATGGACTTAACTGGTAGTTATCATTGTTTTCATCGACAAGATAAAGCCAGAGATAAGTAAAGGATTTAAAGTTGTTTTTGTCCAGTTGGAAAGAAGATCTCTGCGAGACAAAACATGAGTTTTTATTTAAATTAGATTGGCTAAGATTGTGGATCACACCAAGATCAAGAAAATTAAGAACCTAACAACAGTGATATCTTGTCTATAAAGAGACAACTTATTTCATTATGAATTAAGGGGATTGAATGAAAAAGAGGACGCTAAAGAGAAACTGGTGAAGAACAACTTCATACAGTCCTAATCAATCAAGCTGAGGAAAGAGCTAAAGTTTGTTGTGGATACCGAGCAATAGAGCATAGCATCACCGAGCAAAACAAAAGTGGAGCAAAGGTATTAAAAGGGATATATTGATCAGAATAGTTTTATGAGCTTACAATAGATCTAAAAATCTGCAAGTATAAGTTGTATATGTGAACAAATCATACTATTTTAGTTTAAACTTTGATTCAGAAAGTCTCTTAACCGAGCAGGATTTAAAGATCCTTTCTATATTGAGATACATCCCAAGGAGTATCAAAAATTTTGATCATAAAGATAGCATGAGATGCCAAATACTATTTGACAAGCCAGAAGATTTTGGACAAGGAAGGTAGCATAGAAATGCCCAATCTCAAGTGACAGACTAAAATTTTAAATCCTCTAACAAGGTCACACCTAACAGTGTGTTTGTAACCTTTAAAAAGTTTGGCTCTTCACCGAGCTCACTTCAAAAGAGTGAAAATTTTGGGTTACCGGTCCCAAGTGGTTTTTCCCCTAACAGGGTTTCCACATTAAAAATACATGTGTTTATGAGTCACTACTTTAGTGTTTTGCATTACACATAGCTAATCTAGATTGATTGGTATACTCTAAGTAATTAACTATTTTTTGGTAAATTAACAAACTATTATTCGGTAAACATACAAAATAAGGTTTGACAAAGCATTCTGAGCAGTAGTAATTTGATAATTACATTTGAAGGCATTCATCTTATAGGACTAAAGATAACTAAAGGCTTAATATTGTTGTACTAAGTTTTTGGGTTGATTAATTGGAATATTTTTGAGGCCACTGATTCACCCCCCCCCCCATCTCAGTTATTACTAACAGTAGGGGCCCTTGTATATGAGCATGAAACTAAAAGGTCATTTTTCTTTATACACCTTTTGGATATAACAATCCATACCTTCATTTTTTATTCCAAATGAATAGGAACCATCCATAAATGTCGCTGAGCATCACCTAACTTATCCTTTTTGAAATACTTGGTTGTCTTTAGAAATTATTACTTCAATTGTTGGTGTTGATCTTCTATTACATTTTTATTAATTTCCTTATTTGGCCTACCATTGAACTATTTTTCAAGGATATTTTATTTTAACATAGTTGTCAACCTTCATTTCTTCGAAGGCATTATTTTATATCCAAAATAAGAAAGTACTGGTCTCCCCAGTGGAGTCACCAAAAATCTATTAGTTTGTAAATTTGTCCTTCTAAAATAACTCCCAGAAATGACTCCCCATGTCCGAGATTAAAGACAAATGAGAAACTAATAGTTGGAGAGATCTCCATTGATTGGATGATCTTCTTCTCAATTTTAGAGGTATAGCTTCCTCTTATGATGTAACTGGGGGTTTTTGAGGTTTTTCAGTAGTTTTATTTTAACCAGAAAGCTAGAAAGGTAAATTAACATTTGTGCACAAACATGCTACAAATGTGAATAACAAATTCCTGATCATAGGGAAAATAGGAAAATGACACAAGGTTCAACATGTCCCTATATAAAATGACTACAATCCAAAAATTTTAAGAACTATTTTCCTTTATATATATATA
>MU225940.1:1994144-2007910 GCA_018584345.1 Thuja plicata
TAAGCTTATCTTAAGGGGGGGTGTTAGAGTAATAGTCTATCGGGTTACTAATTTAAATCTTTATGATCTAATTAGTAACTTCCCTATTCACTCTAGTTTGCTTCAGCTAACCTTAGGCAGTTTCTATCTCTTGTAGTTTCCCTTTTAGGGTTTCGGCATTCCTTTATAAGGAATCACCTCTTTGTATTTCATAAGGAGATAGTTTTGTAAATCATTATTGTTGAATATAGAAATCATTTCTGTCAACATGGTTTTCCTGTCTCTGGCCTATCGGCCGCCATAGCTTTCTGGATCCTTCTCTCTTTTGTCTTTTGCTTCTGTCTCGTAATAGTCTTTGCATGCAGGTGATCTTGGTTGTATTGATGTTCATCAATTCTAACAGAAATGGTTTTCCATCCCCTCAATCCACTCCATCACTGCCTCAATATCCATTTTCCCACTAAATAGTGGTGCACCTTCTAATTCCTTTCCTCCTAGTGCTTTGATGGCTTTAAAGACTGTCTCTTCATTCAATGGAGGGTCTGGTTCAGGGATGATATCTTCTTCATCAATCTGCTTTTTACCTTTGTCACTACTTTCACCTTCTTTGCCTTTATCTTTGGCTCCATCAACAACTTCTTATAGTTTCACCCTCATTTCATTTAGGGATTATTCAAGGAGTCTATTATTCTCCTTTTTCTCACCCATCTCCTTAGTTAAATCTACATTAGTCACCATACTAATCTCCCCTACTGATTCACCAGTATACAGAGACATACACCAACTCCCAAATCTTTAACTAGCTCTGATACCAATCTAATGTAATGACAACTCTTGCTCCAGTACCCTATCTTCTTCTAGGGTCATCTATAGGCCACTTTTATAGCCTATTAGGATTCTTTAACCACCATAATTTACAAGGATTCCCTTCTCAAATCCTTCACCAATTCAACTTTCCTACACCATTAAAGAAATCAACTCAACTGCACATATCCCATGGATTTCTTCTTGCATCTCCTGCACTAAGTGATCCAATATGATCAAGACTCACCACCAATGGAGAGGGAGGTTTCTAACAAAAAAATTGGATCCATTAAAATGCCTAATAAGATAGATTTCAATGAAACCCTAATTGAGTCCAAGAACTTGCTTCAAACTCATCAAAATAGGGCTACAAGGAATTAGGCCTAATTAGGCACCTTTTTGCATATAAATTCAAAATATTATTAACAAGATAAAAATCAGGTTCTAGATCCTAACACCCTTTTGGAGGACCTTAAATATTTATTAGGTATTGCTTCCCCAACAAGTCCTTACAATGGGTTGCTACAGTCATGCCTAAAAATAAGGGTTTCACTGAATTTTGAGACCAGACATAAGGTTTAGTTATTTTACCATGAAGAACTACTCTCCAAAGCTTCTCCTTGCACATGGGGATCCTCCATACACATATCCTCCTCTCTACATTCTCTGATTGAAGCAACCAATTTTTTCAATCATTCATAGTGCCTCTGCAAGTCACTGTGATCCCTAGCCATGCATCTCTGGCTCGCCTAGGGCGTCACTGTAAAAATATCTCTCTTTCTTTCCAGGGCCTAAGCTTCTCTACAAATAATTTACATTGAGTCATCTCACAAATCCCAAGGAACCATACAGATGCCATGGTAGGTAGGTGAGTTATGACCCCATTTGCAAAGACTTCCTAGTTTAGACCAGCGACAGTGCTTGAAACAAAAGAATTTACAAAAAGAAATGGAATGAAAATAAAAGAAATATCTATCCACACAAAGGATCAAGGAACTACATCTACCACCTCATGCACGAGTTACAGTGCAGAGTCTAATCCATTAAAAGGCTATAAACAAGAAAATGCACTAACTAAGAACAAATTATCCAGAAAACACTTGCTCATTAAAGGCACTTACATCAAAACTTTATCCAACCCTTCATACTGGTTGAGGGAAGCCTTATATAGTTTACCTTTCCACAATCCCAACTATTTCAGACAGTTACAAAGAAAATCCCTGAAAATGCACCTAGGAAAGAAAATGTTGTCATTGACAACATTGTCAATTTTGCAAAGTTGTCAACAACTTTGACAACTTTTGAAAACTTGTAACAAAACTTGGTCAACACACATTAAAACTTATGCAAGTCATAATTAAGCTTACTAGATCATGAAATGGGTCTCCTAACCCTTCTTTTTCCAATTTATCCCTAAATGCACAAATACATCATTTGCAACATTTGTCAAATTTGGACAAAACTATATCCTAAGGACATCAATGACCTAGTTAGGTCTCCTAACCAAGCATAACACACATCAAGGCTAACTAGCCCTCTTATTACTCTTGTGGCTTGGCTAAGACCACTACAAGACAAAATTTGACTAGGAACCCTAGGTTAGAATGTGGCCTTACCTAGGTGCTCCTGCACCACTCTTGGTGTATCTGTTATACCTCTCCCTATCAACATTATGGGGGGGGGGGGTGNTATGGGGGGGGGGGTGTATCTACTGTTGGTTCTAATGCTTCCTTGGTTTGATGAAGTGAGCTATGTTTTTAGTTTGTGTTCCTATATACTAGGCAGATGTAGTGGCTAGTACCTATGCATTTCGGTGAGATGGATCATTTACTATATGGACACTCTTCTTTCATTCCTATTTTGGAGGCTTAAGATTTGGCATTTTTACCATCTGTATCTTCGAGTTTTGATTTTTTCCTTGTTTTCCATCCAGATTTGAATAGTGCCATTTGAGGGCACTCATACAGAGCATTTCTTTGATAGTGTTTACAGTTTCATGCTTCAGATGTGTTTTACATGTTCTTTCTTTGTTCCTTTTCTCTGGGACATTTTCTAGTTTGGAGGCTTCTTTAGTCCTTCACTAGGCTTCATCTCGTTTTGGAGAGGAGTTTTTCCCAATGGGTTTTGTCCTTTTCTCCTCTTTATAGAGATTTTTTGTACTTGTGTACCTCATCAGGCCATGTTGCCGGGACCCATCTTTCCTGCTTTCAGTAGTTGTTTCTAGGTTTTTAGCTTCTCCCTAAGTTTATATTAAGGGGGGTGTTAGAATTAAAAATATTTTTCACTTATTAATTAAATCATTCTTGATTTAATTATTAAGTCACTTTTTTTTATCTCTAGTTCACTTAAGCTAGACTTTAGGCATGCAATAGTTGATTCTTTTATTAATTATTCATTCAACCTAGGTTTTTCCACCCATCTTAGGGTTTTGATCTCCTTTATAAGGATTGATCACTTTGTAATTATTAATCACTCTCGGGAATTAACTCAATTACTTCTCTTAATGATATTTCATATTTCTTAGACATTCTGAGTTGTGTCTCCATTCTTTGCTTTGTGACAAGTTATTATGCTGCAGGTGATCTTGGCTTATGAACTCGATGAACTCTAACAATAAGAACTTTAAAGCTCATTTAATTTTGGCGATAGATAATAATAATTTTTCATCTCTAAAATCATGTTATTACCTCAGAAATTCACTTCATCACACTTGTCATTCAAGAGCTCTACTTTCCCAGGATTTGAAAAGATTGCACTTAGAAAGATGTGGGACTTAATGTTAGAGTAATCATTAGTTTGCTTATTAATTAAATCATGTTGATTTAACTAATTAAGACATTACTCTTTAGTGCTTAAGCTTTCTCGTAGGTGCATTGATAATTAACTCTTTTATTAATTATTAATGTGCAACCTAGCCTTTTAGTTTTTAGGGTTTTGTTCACCTTTATAGGTTGAAACTTGTAATTATTTTTTCATTAACTCGGATTATAATTTTGCTCTCACATTTTGAGTAACTTCTGAGTTCTGCTTTTTCTTCTTTCTGCTGCTCTCCTATAACTAGTTATTTTCATTCAAGTATTTTTGGCGTTCTATGGACTTGTATCTCTCAAATCCTACATGGTATTAGAGCCGCCCTGCTGCTGCATGGTCTGGTGTTTTTTGAAGCAGTGATTCGAGGGTAAAAACCCCAACTTTTTTTGGGTTTTCTCTTCAATCTGAAAGAGACATTTTTTTGGAGCACTTTGAGCGAAAATGGACCTCACCATCATGCTCAGAAGGTCTGGTAGATTACTTTTTCATATAAAGTTTTCCATGTTTGGCCACAGTGGCCTCTGAGAAAAATTTTCTCCCTCCTAGGCCATACGACTCAAATTTCGAGGTGAAAAAATAAAACAAATTAAAAAAATGCTTTTAAAATAGCGCAGTAGCTCCATGGCCATCGCGCAGCCCATGCCTGGCCCACGCTTGGCCTCCACTAAGACGCCACCAGAGACCCACCCGAGAGCCACTGCTGCTCGGTCGCCGCCCGAGCTCAGCTCTGCCGCCACCTTTGCAAGGTAGCAGCTCTGCCGCTGCCCTGTTGCACCACCCGAGCTTCACTCTGCAGCCCACCGACAACCACCAGCCGGTGACGTCAGCACTCCGACTGCTAACGTCATTTTCTGGCTGATTTTTGAATTTTGCCGGCAACTTTTCATTTTTCCAGCCACCAGATTTTTTCTGGCGAGACAGCCTGGTTACGTGCATACGACTGTCAATTTTTTTCTCATGGACGTGTGATGGTCATTTGAATGTCAAATTTTTTCCCGTGACTAGTGTTTTCCAGAGAGCTTTTTTTTAGAGGTGTTGTTGGTTTTTTGGCCGTAACTTGTGCATACGGTATCATTTTTTAAAAAAGAAGATACCCTTGGAAAGCTCTTTCTGAGTTGGAGACCAAGATGGGGGTTTCGTCTGAAATTTTAGGCATTTGAGTACCTGATTTCAGCGTTGAAGTAGAGACTTCAGTTTCCTCTCTCTCTACATTTGGCGTCCAAGTTTTCTTCTTGCATTTTGTGCTTTCTACAGTTATTTCTTTAGTGTATGGGGGATAGTATTATACATTGTGGGGGGTGCATTTTACTTTCTACAATTTACTTCAGAAAGACCCTTCTGCTTCCATCTTCTTTCTCTCAATGTCAGACCCTTCAGTTGATTGGCTGACGCCGCATAACTACCATACCTGGAAAGCACACATGACCGGATTGCTCATGTCATGGGGATTATGGTCCTGTTATGATGAGAACTAACCTAGTTTGCAGTGTCCTTTTGAGATTCTTCATCACAGGAAAAAAATGGATGAAGCCATGGGCTTAATTGCACTGAATATCTCTGACAGTCTCATGTTTCATTTGGAGAATTTGCACACTCCTCGGGCCATCTAGGGAAATTTTGCAAATCTATTTGGCATAGTGAATGAGTTTTGGGCACTTCAGCTTGATGCAGCATTGACATCATTGTCTCCTGACAGTTTTTCCACCATTGAGGACTTCTTAATGAAGTTCAATGCTCTACGTTCACTTTTATAGGGATGTGGGAAGATAAAATCAGATAATGAGTGTATCTTCCTGATACTCTCAAAGCTTAGAGGATAGTTCCAGATCTTCTCCTCCACTTTCTATTCCACTATGGATGCTTTGGGCCCTAGACACATTATGCCTTCCTTTGTGACCTTCTGTGATCGGTTGAATCGAGAGCAGTTGAAGATTCAACAGTTGGATGATACTTCTGGCTCTATGAGCCATGCTTTGGTTGCTCATCCATCCTCACAGAAACTAGAGCAGAAACAAGTATCACCAACCATAGAGTTTTAGAAGGATTCTCCTTCTAAGCATTCCTTTGGCCCACCTCCTACACATAAGGGGAAATCGAAGACCGAAAAACCTAAGTGTGCTTATTGTAATAAGCCCAATCATGATGAGTCTCAGTTCTTTCAAAAGAAGGTAGATGGATATGCCCAACAGATTGCTGATTTGACAGCTCTTCTTCACAAGAGCAAGATTGATATTCCTTCTTCCTCTTCTCACTGGTCTTCTTCATCATCTTCTCAGGAAGATGGATCAGACAATGGAAAGGGTCATGCATTATGTGCATCTTCTATTTCTCCCTCTTCTAGATGTCTATTGGATTCAGGTGCTTCACACCATATGGCATCTTCTCAGGGTTTATTCTCATCTTTTGAGACCTCTCCTACCCCTCACATTCTGATGGGAAATAACACTGTTATCACTGTCTGTGGGAAGGGTTCTATTGACATTGATGATGGTACATTCCATGATGTACTATGTGTTCCATCCTTGTCCTCAAACCTTCTCTCTGTTTATCAAATTACTCACAGTGGGACAGGGAAGATAGTTGAGTTCACTGCAGATTTTGTACACGTCAGAGGTAGTGCGACAGGTAATATTGTTGCCATAGGGACAATTGATCATGTCACCCACTTGTACTCCTTCTCTCATTTTGGTCCTCCATCTCCATTGTCAGAGAATATCTCTCCTACTTCACGAGTGCCTATTAAGGAGAAGTCGGGTCACCTGAACTTATGTGTTGGTCTTGAGCTTAGTGTTGTGGCTTCTCCACCTCCTCCTCCTATTGAGTTTGCATCTGTTCAACATGATTCCTCTTTAGCAGTACCTATTATGGTTGATCCCTACATCAAGCCACCTACTCCTGTTATTGAGGGCATATTCGTGGACATTCATCTCCTCCCAGATGACAGATTCAGCCCATCTATTGGCCCACCTTCATTGGAGATTCCACTACAGGAGTCTCATGCATTCTCCTTTGAGCATCAGTTAGGCCTTCTAGTTTCACCTCTCATTCATGGGTTTCCTTGTTGCTCTGTGCTTTGGTTTCTTCCGCATTGGAGTTCCATTGGTTCGATTATTTACACAGGGGTTCTATCTTTCTGGGGGGCCTTGGTATCTCATCCCTCTCTCATTGGGGGGCTGGTTGTACTTATGGTTTTGAGAGAGTCTCTTGAGCTATTTCTTTTCTGCATTCTTCTATCTCTTTTTAGAGAGGGGTTTTTCCCACTGGGTTTTGTCCTTTGTCCCCAGTTTATAGAGATTTCTTTGTATTGGGTACCTGACCAGGCCTTGTTGTCGGGACCCATTTCCTACTTTCATAGCTATGCTAGGTTAGCTTTCCCCTTGAGTTTAGCTTAAGGGGGGTGTTAGAGTAATCATTAGTTTTCTTATTAATTAAATCATGTTGATTTAATTAATTAATTCATTACTCTTTAGTACTTAAGCTTTCTCTTAGGTGCATTAATAATTAATTATTTTATTAATTATTAATGTGCAACCTAGGTTTTTAGTCTTTAGGGTTTTGTTCACCTTTATAGGCTGAAACTTGTAATTCTTTTTTCATTAACTCAGATTATAATTTTGCTTTTACATTTTGAGTAACTTTCGAGTTCTGCTTTTTCCTCTTTCTGCTTCTCTCCTGTAATAGGTTATTTGCATGCAGGTATTCTTGGCATTCTGTGGATTTGTATCTCTCAAATCCTACACTTAATAGAGTCAGGGATTCGACACATGGCACAAACTTGCATTCTGAAGCAAAGGTTTGATAATAACCTCGACTAACCGATAATAAAGCAGTCGCGAAAATGGAGAAATAAGCAATTGTTATGTAGTCGGGGAAGTCAACGACCTCTCCGATATTACAAACAATTTAAAAAGGTATGGAAGTTCATGGATCCACCCGATTCCCCAATAACTGACGACTTAGTGTAGTTGGTGAGGTTGGGAACTTTGCAAACTTTTGGCCAAGTGAAAAACCGGGTATAAAAACTTGGAAACTTGACCGACTAGGTATCCAAAGGGCTGAAGTGACCGACTATATTTGAAAAAACTTAATATAATTTCGATTTAGACTTCATATTATATTAGGACTTCGAATACTCAAGATGAGGCCAATAATTTAAAAATTTAGAAGTTAATAATATGCAAATTTTGATTTCATTCGAACACATACTTGGATACTATTCTATGTGAAAAATGACCACATCCACTATTTACACCATACTCTTCATTATTACCCAACATTAAAGAAACTTGAACTAATAATGGGTATAAAATATTTCGACAGTCAAACGAGTGTTGTCAATCATTAAATTCAGGATTTACTAAAATGTAACTTTGACCCCGAAATGTCAAATTTTGTCGTACAGGGCCAAGATAGTTTTGGAAGTTTACAAGTTGGGCCACAACAATTGCACCGACTTCTGTACATTTTATGTGTGGCTGTCTTTTGTATTAAAAAAATCACGTAAATTAACACGGCAAGTCGCAACCCGTAGACTGAGAGAATAGATTGACAGGTCACCATATATTATGTAGCGTATCCCCGACAATACGGTAGTGTGAGTACGATGGTTTTGGAATGTACATAGCTTAATAAAGAAGCAAATGGATATTCAGAAGACGAAGATATGTCCCTTAATTGTCTTTGCAGGTGGGACACAATTAAATATATAAATACATTTAATTCCCATAATGTTTACGGTAAGAAAATGCGCACTGTTCTAATTTATGCCACCAATGAAGGGCACAGTATGTAGCCACGTGTCCCCCGCGATCAGATTTATTACAGTAAAAACTTGGGCATCAGAAAAGCTCATGACGTGAAACCCAGGCCATTGAACTCGTTCTGCAGTTTCTGCGCGGGGTCCCCAGTTCAGATATTCTCCATAGTAGAGCGTACTCAATGCGAAGTTCCCTTTCCACTCCATCCATCCAGCTGGCAGAACCACATCATCAATGTATGACTGGATAAAAACTGTGCGGGAATATTCTTTCCACGGCCTTCCCAGATATGTTGGAAGCAAGCTCTTGTCTGACGCCACGTCAGGTGCAGCAGTAACTGTGCAGTTTTGAATCGAAATTCCTGTGTTCTCGTTTGAATCACATCTGCCTTGGGCTGTGATTATATTGCTTTGGCCTTCAATGGGTTTTCTGACGAATATGTTGCAGGTCTGGAACACCACTGCGGCGTCGCCGAATATGAAATCTACAGTGCCGTAAATATCACATTCCCTGTAAAACTGACGGAAGGAGTGGACGTAGTGGGCGTCTTGGAAGCCGTTGATGCTGCATCGGTAGAAGGCTGAAAGATCGGAGATTACTTTCAGAGCAACGGCCTGATATTTCTCCGGCCCTGCTGTGTTCTCGAATGTTATATCTCGAGCCATGAACCCTATCCCAATCACGGCTGCGCTCACAATTAAGAAACGTCAGAACAATTTCAGCATTTTAAATACCCATAATGAGCAACGCAATAAAGTAATCTCCCCACATTCTTTTCGCCCGAAAAAAGCAAATCTCTTATTCGAAATGTCAACGAAAGATTTTGTTTTGATTGCATATAGCAAGATAGGTTCCAGAGAAAAAAAAGCATATGATTAAGTATTAAAATTGTAATAGACATGTAAAATAAAAAAAGCCTTATCTGAAGTGAAGAAGTTACGAAAATGACGAGATTGCATATTTAAATAGTGTATTTTAAGTTTCGACATAGTTCATTTGAAATAAATCAGATTGTGTCAAATAGAGTGGCCACCATTCCATTCTTCCTTTCCCATGTCTAACTTCTTTTAAAGAACCTACTTTTAAGTGAGCCACCTCAGCAAATTGAATTGTAAAGTTTGATGTTTAAACTTGACTCCAGATTGCCCATTGCCCAGTCAAATAAGAGATCACATAATAACCTACATATTTCTATGTTTTGACCTCTCGTGAAAATTAACTTTCCTGGGCTCAGTAGAATTCAAACATATTACGTCATTTCTGATTAGAGAGTATTACTCTACATTAAAGAGAACTCCCGTGACTAAGACCGAACTCAACAGCTTTTCTATTGAAAAAACGGCCACCATTGACTCAAACGTAGCATTCAGTCACGAGTTTGGAAGAACAAACGTAACATCCAATTTGCCGACTCGATCACGGGTATGGAAGAGCGAAGCTAACATCCAATTTTTCAACATCACGCGTGCGGTTTGATCTTTTAAGATAGATATCATGAGCAGGAATGCGACTAAGTAAGATTACCTAGTAGATTCTGATATGAATTATTATAATTGTTAAAAGATTTTTTTGTCTGGTAAAGTCAAAGGTTTTTAATGAGTTCATTGCTGAATAAGTCTTGTTACATCATAACAAATGAAATCAAGATTGTTCTTGGCTCTTACTTTAAAAGGAGAATATTCTTCTATAAATAAAAAACAATGAAGATTTATTTTATAGAATTAAAAAAAAATTATTAGGAGTTATGAACTGGTGAAATCATAAGAAATCTGATCTTATTTCTAATATAAACTCTCAATAATAAGACCTCAAAGAAATTTGAATTTTGATGACAAAAACAACAAAACAACAAAACAACAATTTAATCATCGTACAATACCAATGTCAACATCAAATGTACTCTATCTTAAGAAATATAATTTATAATAACTTCTAAAATAAATATAACCCTGGTTTAAATTTTCAATCTCAGATTTTAGAATTATCATCTAAAATCTATATAATTATTACAATATGAGACTAAAAAATTTAGTTATTTAATCTTTCTGCAATTATGAAATAACCAACATCAACCAGGTTACACTTTAAACTACCCGCAACATCTATACAACCATACAAAACACACCCATACACTAATAAAACGGTATGGATCATCCTTTGTGGAGTTCAAGAGCAGCTAACCATGTAATTTAAAACCAGAAGGGAAATCTCTGAATTACATGCCCTGGGAAAGAGTTTTCAAATAGAGCGACTTACAGACAGTTGAAGAGCTGTACGTAGTCCATCCATCGACAAAGCTTCTGTTGCCAGTGATCACAGTAACATCTATCCCATCTCCAAGCATCATAATATTTGTCTTATAAATGGGAACTTCTACATACTCCTCGTACACCCCTTCCGTAACATAGATGACGAACCTCTCCTGGCTATTGTTCGGAGCAGCATTTAAAGCTTCGTTAATTGTGTTGTAATTCCCACTGCCATCCCCTGCCACAGTCACCATATCATCAATCAAAACACCATCATCTTGCAGAAGTCTTCTTCGATCCGCAGCAGACAACCACGATGGAAACCCATCATTATTTTCCCCCTTTCCTCTCGGCAGATCAGATAGCAAGCGTCGTTTGTGATGTCTTCCCACAACAGGAATATTCTTGACCAGAGCCAGAGAAGTACTCAGAAGTCGCGAGACATTATGCAAACTGTTGCTAAACGGCGATTGTTGGTTTCCACTGCTCTCCTGAAAGCCATCCAAACAGGTAACCTGGTTGGTAATAGCGGCGCTTAGCCAAGTCTGAACATCTGATGACTGCCTCCAACCTAAAGAATCACTGTTAGAATTGTTCACATGTGACATAGATCTCTCCAAACTGTCCAACGTTATGTCAAAAAGCTCCAGACAATCTTGAAGTGCAATTAGCTGTCTATCATTGAATGCCCATCGACCCCATTGAGCAATAAGCTCAAAAACTTTCCGGGCTTCAACAATGCTCGCATTTAGAGCCAATCTTCCAAGATCTATTGCTCCGCCGTCCTTTGACCCCTCAAACGACGTCGAGGCAGACATGCAAAATTGCGGCTCCAAGGTTGCATTGCACACAGATTGAAGATCATCGTGACCCAATCCGTCGGTCTTTATCTGAAGAGACATTACGCAGATGAGGAAAAATGTAGGGGTCAATTTATAGTGCGCCATTATACTTCTCTAAATCCCGTTCCAGAAAATTTCAGAACAAATATTTCGTTAAATATGGCTCTTAATTCCTCTGAGATGGGTTTCTTTCCATCTTTTGGTTAAAGGTGCAGTGGCCTTTTGTAAACATCACAACATGAAGTTTCTAGAAGCAATTATATCTCAGAAGTTAACATCTTACACCAACTTCCACTTGCAGTGTTCAGTGGAGTTTGATATGAGTTCATTTGACATTCATTTCAAATCAACACGAGAACACTGTTGTTCGGGTTATCGGCTACACAATTATTCGCCAACGTAAAGACAAGAAAAATGTGAGTTTGACCCAACACATATGGGAGATAATAATTTGATCTTGTAAAGCATTTGATACTGATGCGACGTATATATAAGATGTAGAAAAAGTAATGATGCTTCTTCTACAATAAATGCCACGTGGTGGCTACCATTTGTTGATGTCTTTTAGTGTTTTGGTTCGTGTAACATGGACGGTAGGGAAAGACAGTGAACAGTGTAGGGAAAGAGAAATGGTATTTGTAGGAAAGTGGAAGTGGCACACAGGATAAGAGACTTGGTTTTGTAGGAAGGCGGTACCGGCACGCAGATTGGTTTCCAATCCAAAACTTTCCAAAACATGTTATTATAGAAGAATGTTTGTACAAGAAAAAGTTTTTTTTGTACTTTTTTAATTGTCTCATCTTTCTTTAACAATCTTTTCTAAAATGGGTTTTATTTAGTTATTAAATAAAATATAAATAATTAATTTATCAAATAATGAAACTAAAATTATTTGGTTAAAAAGAAATTAAAAAGGTAGGAATCTAATTAATTAATAAGAATAATATTTTTTTTTGCATAAAACATTTAATAGAGAAAATTGTTATATTGTAAAATAGTAATGAATATAAAATGGTTTATAATTTTTACAAAAACATATGTTTTTGTTTTATAAGAAAAGATTGAATCTCAAATGAAATTTAAGATAAACTAAGACTACAACAAATATCTTAATCTTATAACATGAAACAAATATTAAATAACAAGAATAACTTACATAATTGGATTCGTGTGAATATTTCATAAAGTAAAATCACTTATATAAGTTACCATGTTTACATCAACACTCTTCCTTAAGTGCAATCACAAATGATAGAATATGCAAATATATAAGCATAGATTTTGCCAACAAGGGGTATCCAAACACAATAGCCCATCCAAAATGACTAGCAACAAAATAATTTAGTCAAAATAACCCAACGACAAAATGGCTTGGGGTAATAATAACATAAGGACAAAATAAAGCTACATTAAATTGACAAATGGATCAAAAATTTGGCACACAATTACTTATGTATGCCTGGTCTTTGCATGTAGATAAATGTTAAGTGTGATTTGGTTGCAACATGCATTTGGATATATGGTAATTTAATGTAGAGTTATTTTTTTGTTGGTTTATAATTACCCTAGGTTGTTTTTTCGTTGGGTTATTTTGACTAGGTTATTTTGGTTGGGTTATTTTGTCTTGTAATCCAACAAGGCTATCATAACCACCTTAGAGTGTTAGTTCAAATCCAAATAAGATTTGGTGATCAATTAAATTCTAACTCTATTTTATCACCAATTTTTCAAGGTGCACAAGGTGAGAGCATTTAAAAATTACAACCAGGAAAAGGGAAATACATAAATATTACTGGCTAGCTAACCAATTTACAATCATTGTATACGAGCCAATAGAGCAAATTACAAATGAAATCTAATTAAGTCAAAATAGTTCATTAATGCAAAATTCATCAATCCCTAAATGGACTATGTTAGTGTTAAAAATTAGTGAAAACTGAAATCCAATAGGTCTATAAGTGAAACCTTCTTACAGTAAAAAATTGGGATTTAGTGGTAAACCATCCAAAATCTTTAAAATATCAAATACTAGCATTAAACAATTTAAAATTATTAAAAGGTACAAAATTATTTCATAAAACAACTTTTGGATATTATGTCAAACATATATCTACCCTTCTAAAACCATTGTCTTTTCAATTTTCAATTCGCTACTACATTTGACAAGGTTAACAGGGCCAACACAAGAGCTCTCTAGAAATAGCTTTTATTACATTATGGTAAGTCATGTATCTATAATGAGTATAACAAAAATAAGATCGAATCCCCATAATTTATATTTGTTAGAATACTTCAGGGATAACTGAGAGGGGTGGGGGGGGGGG
>MU225940.1:2012458-2042209 GCA_018584345.1 Thuja plicata
ATTAAGGCTAATTCATGATCTTCTTCTTTATCTGCAATGTCCATATCTTCGAGCAACCTTTCCATGTCTTTAAGGGCAACAAATCCAATTTCATCTTCTCCTGAATCTTCATCAGTTACACCTTCTTTAGCACGGTAACATTCTGTTGACGAGGTTTTATTGACCGGGTCTACCAACAGTCATAAGTTGTCACCGGGTTTCGGGGATACCGGCCAACTCCGCCTGCAAAGGTTGTCCGGGGAAATTAAATCCCCTAAGCCTTCAAGCACCTGGGTGTCGGGTCACGACAGTGTAGGGCTCGGTTGGGAGAAGTGACTATTTTCGAAGGGGATAGCTGGTTTTTTCAACTCATTACCTTCGAAGATTCAATAAAGTAAGGTTTCCCCTAGCATTCTACACTTAGCAAATAAAATGAAAAAGATCATGCAGGGATAGAAACACTTCATCTAACTATAGTCATGTTTAAACATTCAGAACATCAATAATACTCTGACATAATACACTAAATATCGAAGAAATACACAACCATCAGTTAGAATTTCATCAATAGCAAGGGAAAAGAGGTTGTTAATCTACTTTAACATATCAGAGTAGAAGACATAAAGAACATAAAACATGAAATACCATTAACTCAGAAGCAGGAATGCCAACAACATCATCGCCAAGAATTCTTCCTTCTTTATTAATGTCCCTTCCAGTAAGCACTGGTGCGTGGTACAATGGTGGCTCCAGGGGAGCATCTAACTATTGAAAACAGAACAATGGAGCATTGAGCTCTGCAACTTAAAATGAGAAATCTCTTCGCTATTACTATGGACAAAAAAATCATGAATTTTGCCGACCCTTAGAAATGGACCGATTTGGCTATTTATACAACTCTCTTCTAACCCTAACCCTATTTTACATCATGCTTCAATAAAATACAATATCTGGGGGCCGGTACTACCTGCAGCACCCTACAAAAGACCTTGAGACAGAATAGGTCTGCCATGTCAGAAAAATGAGATAAAAATATACAGTAGAAGAATCGGCCTCGAGAAGAGAGCTGGGAAGGAGAAGGAAGAAAGCAGGTCCCCCGGGAATTGAGGCTACATGCCTCATAAATGGGAAATGCGGTGCCTTGTCTCCAATGTGCCAGGTGTACTCCTGAGTAGCACCTCGAGAAGACCATCATGTCAAAAAACAACCGTTAAGTCAACACCTCCTTGATGTAGCCAACCACCCTCTGACAGCCTTTATTAACCACTTCTGAAAGTGACCAGTCAGCCTCGGGGACCGGGACATGGATCACTTGAAAGAATACAAAATTTTGGACCCTGGACTCTGGGATCCGGGGACTTACGTCCCCAAAAGAATAAAGAATACCCAACGCTTGAATTCTCCTTGGCCTCTGGAGAAAGCTCAAGGTTGCTTATTATCATTGAAATCTTGGAGGAGGTGGGAAATGCCATCCTCATCCACATCTTTTAGGCTGGCCCTTCGATACTTGGCCACTTCAATTTGTTCCCCCAGGTCTGGAACATTCTCTTTAAACTCATTAGCCATTCTCGCCTCATCATGACCACTAAGTATCATGCGAGTTAACTTTGCCATTTGGGCCCCATCTATCCCCTCCAGGGATTGATACCGGGACTTCATTATTTCATCAAAACTCCCCAAAACTGAATCTTCAGGGGTACATGTATCTGTGCTAAGGGGATCAGCCCCGGAAGTCTTTATTACAAAAGATTTATACAGATTGAAAGAATATTTCACAGCATTTACCTTATCTTGCAGAGACCCTACCAGTTGCTTGATTACCTCCAATGTGAGGTCAAGTCTGGAGTGCTGGGTTCTCACAAAATCAAATGATTCATCCCCTAGAATTCTGGATTCAAAAATCATATCCTCTCCTAGGGTAAGGAGTTCTTCAAAATCCACCTTCCATGCCTGGTAATTCTTGGCATCACCCTCCCATAGGTCAATAAGAGTTTCCGCCTGGTGAATGACCTGCCAGGCCGCGTATAAATCCTCGAGGGTGGACACCAAGAAACACCGGGTGTTTCCTATCTGCAGGGCGACCCACTCATCCACTGCCTGGGCTTTCTTCTTCATTACTCGCAGGGAGTCTATGTCACTTTGTGGCAGATCTTCAGAGGTGGAGGCCTCTGGAGGAGTGGCATTGATAGGTCGAGCCAACTCAGTGAGCAACCCCATAAGGTTTGCGTTCTTTTCCTTTTCTGCTTTGAGCCTCTTGGCTTCCGTTTCATAATGGGTTTCCACTACCCTTGTTGCCTCCTTCAGCGAGTCTACCTCACCTTGCTTTCCCCTTTTTCCTAGTGATGCCTCTGCAACATTATAGTCCCCGGGCTCCGCGATTGCTTCATCGGCGTCTGGGGGAGGTGTTGCCACAATGGCAACTCTTTCTCCGCCCGGCCCAGTTCAAAGAGTATGAACTATCTGGGCTTTCTTGGCCTTCGGCGGGGCCTGGACTTAGGCCATCATTTCGGCCAGGGAGAGAGGAGTCACGGGGGCGGACTAAGCTTTTCTTTTCCTGCTCTCTATCAACCACTGAGGCGGGAGGGGTGGCCTTCCTGCCATAATTTGTTCCTTTGATTCTTCCCCAGTTTTTTGTGGCTATTGCTCCTCAGTGGCGTGGACCTCATCCGTTCCTCTCCCCGCATCTACTTCTTCTGCTGCAACATTTTCTTCATCAACCTCCATCTCCTCAGCCTTGTCCTCTGTATCTGCTACTTGGTCTAGACTTTGGTAGGCTTCCTCGGGGATTTCTTCTTCAAGCTGCTCTTCTTCTACTGCCAGGGCTTCTTCCTCTGTTGGCACCTCTTTTGGCAGTAGGGGAGGTGTTGGGCCGAGATTTAGAGTTTGGGCTGCGGTGATCACCTGCCCAAAGGTTGCTCCCGGGAGTGGCCCTTGGAACACGGCGACTGGGGTTACGATTATTCCCGAAGGTCCGGTTCCCCCAGCGGATGCCATTTTTTCACCTTGCTTTTGTTGGTCCACTCCCAGACCTTGCATTTCTTGAGCCTCAGAGGCAATCTCCGGCTCTAGCTCTTTCTCTTCTACCTACTTTTCTTGTTCCTGGGCAGGTTCTTGTTCAGGAGCTTCTTGCTCTATAGCTCCCTGTTTTGCCCCGGGGACTTCTGCCTCTATTTGGGTATTGTCCCCCTACAAGTTTCTGAACTCGTCGGTTGCAAATACATCATCAAATTCCTCTTGCGGAGGGGGACTAGCCGGGACTTCTGCAGGCTCTGTTTCCTTCTCTAGCTCTAGGGAACTAGAAGAAAGGATTTCTACTTGTTGGGGTCGGAATGTTCCCAGCTCCGGCTCTGCCTTTGGCTTTTTGCTAAGCTTCTTCTTTCTCTGGGTAACCAGAGGTGGCCCCGCGTCTCTTATTACTATCGCCTCCATGGGATCCACCCCTATTTCCTTTACCATTAAGGTTGCTAATGACGGGGAGGAGGAGGGACGAAGTGGCCCGGCCATGAGCGATGGAGTGGCCAGCCAAGTTATCAATTGCTCCCTCATCTGTTGGGACACTGCCACTGATTGTTTGATCTGTTCTATGATGGGGAATTCTTGCGTAGGAGGGGTTGTATCTATCCCTTTACTTTTATCATCTCTCTGCGAAGAAGTCCCGGCCCTCGGGGTCAATTTTGGTACTGGCTGTGGAGTTAATTTTGGTGCTAGTTGGGCTGCTCGACGGGTACTTCCGGGGCACACCTTTTTAAAATAGGCGTGGCTTCGCTCGACCACCTCTCGAGTGAATTCTTCAATTGTGGGCCCTTCTTGGGCATCCCAGTTTACTGGTGGAAGAGCCTTTGTATCGATCCCCTTTGCCTTGTACTGGGGATCAGTAGTGGGGGCGGCGTCTGAGAAGTCTGGCGGGAACCTCTGGAGCTTCAACTTTTGCATCATACCGGCCATCATTCTGATGTAGTGCCTGCTCCGCACCTCCAAATCATCTTGGCAATCTGCCCAGAAGTTCTCCATATGGATATGATGGGGCTCTGAAGCCTGGGGCAGTGCCTTTGCTATCCTCCCGTGCGGATCAAAATTTTTTCGCGCCAAATAAAATTCTTGCAAGTTGTAACTTTTCAGCTCATTATCCGCCTCCTTTGCAGCGGCAAGACTGCATGTGTAATTCCCACAGGTGATTGGGAATGGAATGTTGGGTATCTTTTTGAGGGCAAAGAGGGCATGCACCTCCATCATTTGTCTGCAATACTCCAAGAGCACGATCTTGTCCCCATAGTGTTTGGGTAACAAGTAGGGTTTCCCAGAGAAGCCAGTGACCCTAATGTAGGTGTGCTGTTGGAATTAAATGTAATAATGTCCATAACTATGGACAAAATTCATCGCCTCGGAGGACAGGTGGTATTCAGCGTCCCGGGTGGGTGTAAGCAGATGATAATAAATGAACGCATCGTTTACCCAGTAGAAACTGGGAAAGCTGGCCTCCCATTGGACTTGTGGGAAATGGTCCCATAGTGCCTTTTGTCCTGGGCCAATCTTGAGCATGCCATTTGTAAGTAGGCCATGGGCGTGGGGCCTCTGTTGCGCTAGGGCCCAGAAAACATAGGAAGACATGTAGAATTTTTTCTTCCTGTTTAGCTGCTGAAACTGGGAGTCGACATGGTTGGAGATTATTGTCACCCAATCGAAGTATCCTCCCTTGGTGGAGATGTCAAGGAGGAAGTAGTACATCCATCAAGAAAAATATTAGGTGGAGGGCTGCCCAAAGACCCAGGCCAATGCTATCATTCCCATTTGAATGCTCTTCTTGAATTTAGAGCGAGGAATTTCTATCTTCATTCTTTTAGGGTCCCTCTTTGGGGCCTTGAGCCAATGGGTATTCATGTATACCCGGGTGGCATCCTCTAGCTGTGTAAATTGGGCCAAGGCATCAGTCCTTGTAACCACTGAGGCCTTATCAAATTGTGGGATTCCCAAGCTTGCCTGGAATGTGACTGGGTCGGGGGATACCAGAGGAGTGGGGTATCCCGTTGGTTCTGCGGCCGCGAGCATAACGGCCCGAACAAAAGAATTGTAGTTGGTGGCCAATGTCAAGATAAGCTCTGGAGACTGCACGAAGCACGGGAAACAAGCCACCCTGAGGATTTCAGAGTTCCCAACGTTGATTGCTAGCTGATCTCCAGCCTATCACTGGATGTGCATTATTTTCACCAAGGCCTGCATCTCCGGCCATGTTCCGACGCTGGTGTCGATTATCAGCTTGAATTTGGACTCAATCTTTGAGCCCATGATGACATTGTCTTGCACAAATTTCATAGTCAGGGGCATCTTCTCCAAGGCTTTCTCCATTTTGGATTTTACTGCTGCTCTGGTGGCTGCCGCGGAAGGTAGCTCTGGACTTCTGGGTGGAGATGATGCGGATGCTTCATACATGTTTGGGAAATGAACTCTGAAAACCTGAGACAAAGCGACTGTCAGAACGCATTAATCAAAATAAGTATCCCGAGGTCTAGAGATCTTACCACCGTGATGCTTGCTTTTCCTGAAAAGTTAGTTTCATGCAAAGATAACCGAAAAGCGAACGCATCACATAGACTTAAGATTTTTTTATTAGACATCCAGGTCTGGGGACTTTATCACACTTGGCAAAGACACGGGATGGATGATGGTAGGAGACCCGGAGCCTAGAGAAGTAACCGTTGGTGAGGACATGTAAAAAGGCAAGTCATCAAGCCCACGTGGGCACCACATGCGTAGGTATTAAATGGAAGTTATGGCGATGACGGCGGAGCGAACTGTCTGAACGCGCAAAATGTGAAGGCCACTTGGCTAGAATTGATTGTGTGCATGGGACATAAATGAGGGTTTGACTGGTTTTATGGAGGAGAGAGAAAACTGCCTGTTTGAAACCGGCTGAGAGCCGAGTTTCAAACAGGTGGTTTTCTTCCCTGAAGTGAGTTCATGGGCGGATAACCAGTAACACAGGCGACCCGACCAGCTTTTCAAGCCACCTGAAAGGATATACACGAAGGCTGAAAGATATATACATGGGATAGAGGGGTATATACACCAAATATACATGAAGATACACACATATACATACATATACAACGCGGAATGATGCCCATAAAAAACCATACAAGGTAGAATATATATAGCTATCTACAAACTGACTACTTCTGTACAGAGGGTGGACAACCCTCTGGCAGAGCCGACCCACCAACGGGTGATAGAACTAGAAAATAGGAAACAAAAAAATAGAAAGACGACGAATGAAAGCAAGACAAACAAACACCAAACAGACGAAAAGGAAAGAGGCGGGAATAGAGTTACCAACTTGAGAATGCAGAAGGTGGAGGAAAGGAAGGAGTTACTACCATGAGAGCTCTAGAACAACTACAGCTCGTCAGACGGTCACAATCGCCACCATGAAGCACTCGCAATTGCCTAAAAATGACTAGAAATGTTAAGCGTTGATTATCACCAACTCTCTGCAAAATGCTCTGTTAATCGCTTTGAAATCACTCTGTTAATCACTCTGAGTGCTCAAAAATTTTAATCACGGTAAATATGAAAGTGACAGATAAGCCCTATTTATACCCGTGGTAAAAAGTTAATCCTCCCCCTTCCAGAAATCTCTGGACAAGCAAACCTCCGGACTCCGGGCCCGGGGATTTCCCGTGATGATATCCTTAAGAACATCGTGGTGAAGAATCCTGGAGTCCAGAGTCCAGCCCCTGACGAAGAACGACCTTCGGGACCGGAGTCCCGGAGATGAAAACCAAACAAACAAAACACCACACCGGGGAAGAAAACCCCGGAGAAAGAAAAAAAAAGGGAAAGAAAGAAGGCAAAGCCGCAAGCAAAAACAAAACAAAAATAAAAAAGGGGGACCCAACATTTTGCACACAAAATGTAGGGACGGGGATGCAGGGCATAACACATTCCTTCCTATATTTAGGTTTGTAATCAGATCTGAACTTCTTAACTCTTGTGGGACAATTAGATGCAAAGTGACCAATCTTATTCCATGAAAAGAACTTGAATGGAAGATTTCCTTCATACTTTCCTTTTCCTTTCTTTTCTCTCTTAGTGATCATGGAAATTATTTCTTCTAGCTCTTCATCAGTTTCTTCATTCTCATTATGACTAGAGATGTGTGAGGATTTCTTAACATGGATTGAAGCGTTGAAGGTTGTTTCATTCTTAGGCTCAGTCTTCAATCTTGATATCTCAAATGTAGAGATTTTGTTGATCAAAGTCTCTCTCTTGAAGTCTTTAGAAAACTGCATGGTCTCATCTAGAATGTTGATTTTTCTTTCATAGTCTGTTGTCAATGTAGTCATTAACTTGTCCATTATGTCTTATTCTAAAATTTCTCCTCCATTGTTTCTAATTCCAGATACTGGTTCATTTATCCTCTGATTATAAGCTCTAATGTTTTCTTCAGGTAACATTTCAAGACTATTATATTTCTTTTTCCATGTCTTTCTGCGCACATTCTTTTCTTGGATGTCTCCCTCAAACATATCTTCCAAATACTTCCATATGGTGTAAGCTCGGTCAACTTTCTTGATCTCAAAAAATTCACTGTTAGATAGGGCACTAATAAGGGCTTCTTTGGCAATAGCATTTTCTGTGAATACCTCCTTCTATATGTTTGTAGCATCATCCTTTGCAAGTTCTTTTAAAGATGGAATATCAACTTCTTGTGTAGCAATCTCAAAGATCTCAAAGCCAACACATTGTAGATGTGTAATCATTTTGTTCTTCCAATCCAGATAGTTCTCTCCATCGAACATAGCACTCTCTTTTCTAAAGTATGCCATTTGATCTACCTTAAGTTGTTAGGCTTTCTCTCCAAGGAACTTGGCTTTGATTACCAATTGTTAGAATACTTCAGGGATAACTGAGAGGGGGGGTGAATCAATTATTCGCAACTTTAAATATTTTTTACTTATTAATCCAGATTGATATAAATTAAATGCACATTCAGATAAGAAATTACACAACACATCAATTTGGTTATGGGGAAACCAAATGGTAAAAACCCCAGTGGGAATTAGCACCCACAAAGAACTATATTGTTTATAGTAATCCCTATTAAAAGATCTTTCAACCCTGTTAGGAGTTGTTCATTACAATGTGGTAGTATAGTGACCTGGTTAAGGGTCTGACCCTGTTAGGAGTCTTTTACAATAACCTTGTTAGGGGTGGTGGACTCACTTTCCAAGGACTCACTGTACAAGCGGTGAAGGCTACAACCTTCTGGATGTTTGATACACACTGTATCAACAAGATGAACTACTGCTTGTGACATTGCTTGTCTGATCAGTTCCTTTTGTGCACCGATGCTTTAACCTCTTGTAAATCACTATAACAATCTTATCTAATTCTGAAAGCTTCAACCTCAATATCTATATTATCAACATATGATAAATATAGCTCTGCTGCTTTACCACTCTGCTCTGCTTTTCTTATCTCTTTCTTTCGCAACTCTTCTTATCAAAAATGACATTCTATAAGTACATACTCCAAGTATGAGATCATGGGACCTGTTAGACAACTTTTCATAACATCCTTGTTAGCTCTACTAAGCATGCAAGCATAATTACAACCATGCAAGTACAAACTAAATAGCCGCGTTGCTTCACTAAGTCGGCTTCACCAAATTGACCATAACATTGCAATATTCTTGAAACATGTTTGGTGCCTTTAGATTAATATCAAAAACTCATAATTAATCATGAATATACACACGCATATCCTGATGATAAGTGCAACTCTAGAAACACATTATATACGTCAGCCTTAAACCGTTATACCTCCAGAACTATAACCGTCAATAACATAATTGCATATCTTTACTGAAACATCATATCTAGGCCTGTGTGTATGAACATAGCATAATAAACATGTCAACAACATGTATCTATCCACACAAGTCTTCATGTCATCATATGGATAAGTACATACAGAAGTACAGCTGTGTATTATATGTTGTCATCAATGAGAAACATACAATCAATCAATTGTTCAGAATCAAATCTCCAACAGAGTTCTAAGAACCTTACTACCTACTTATGCTATTAGAGTATCTGCCATACTTATTTCATTTGAGATGAACAACTTTGATAATAGTGTCTTACCAAACATAGAGTCTGCATTCAAATCTTCTTTGAGAATAGGTAAATCAAGTCATAAACACACTATGAGAAAAGATAGTGATAGTGAAAGTGAAGAAGAAGATCTTAATGAAATTGAAGCACTTATAGCTAGAAGAATGTAGAGAGGCAAAGGTAAATACAAAGGGAAATTACCACTTGTTTCTTTTAATTGTAAAGAGATTGGACACTTTGCTGCAAGATGTCCTAACAAAAGAAAAGATGATAGAAGTAATGACAGGTCATTTGAAAATAAGTATGACAGAGGTCATTACAGAAGAAACTGACAATAAGAAAGAAGAGATACTCGACACTACAAGGACAAAGGAAAGAAGGCAAGTTACCTAGCTAAATGCAAAGATGATGATACTGACACCGAATTTGATGAAGACATCGAGATGGTGTTTGTGGCAGTAAAAGATGATTTATATGATGATGAAGAAAGGTATGTATAAAATACACTCATATCTAAAGTTAGTAAAAATGATGTCTAGATCATAGATAGTGGCTACACTCACCATATGACCAGTGACAAACAAAAGTTTGAGACTTTTGAATACTATAATGGTGGTTCAGTAAGAATAGGTAATGACACACCTTGTCCAGTTGAAGGTAGAAGAACTATAATGATGAATAGCCTGATAAAATGTGAAAATGCTTATTGGGTGAAAGGATTGAATTATAATCTATTGAGTGTTTCTCAGTTGAATAATTAAGGTCATAGAGTAGCATTTAAAAATAAGAAGGGAAAGATCTTCAATGAATCAAGAAATCTGATTGGAACCGGTGAGAAGACAAAAGGTAACTTATTCTATCTGGATGATATTGACACCACTTGCTTAATGGCTAGAAATGAAAACATATGGTTGTGGCACAAAAGATTGTGTCATGTGAACTTTGACAACATGATAAAAATAAGCAAAAAGAGAAATGTAAGAGGCTTACCTATGATGACTAAGCCTGATAATATCATGTGTAAGAATTGTCAAAAAGGTAAAATAAAAAAGTCTAGTTTCAAAAGAAAAACCCATACATCTGATGCCATTCTAGAATTAGTACATATTGACCTATGTGGACCTATCAAGAAAAAGAGTTATTATGATTATATATATTTTATTCTCTTTGTTGATGATTAATCTGGAATGATGATAGTAATTTTTCTAAAAGATAAATATGAAGAATTCAATATGTTTAAATGGTACAAAGCAATGGTAGAAAAACCAAAGTGGTAAAGAATTAAAATGCTTAAGATCAGATAGAGGACGGGAGTTTATTTCAGATGAATTCACTAACTTTTGTAATGAGCATGGAATCAAAAGACAGGTCTCTGCGCCAAGAACACCACAGCAAAATGGAATTGATGAAAGAAGGAACAGATCCATAGTTGACTATGTAAGGAAACTGATGATAGAGAAAGGCATCACCCAAATCTTTTGGAGAGAAGCTGTCAGTACTGCTATTTACACATTGAATAAATTACAATTGAAGAAAGACACCAAGAAGACACCTTATGAGCTATGGTATGGTTACACACCCAATATAAGTTACTTCAAAATTTTTGGTAGTCAATGTTATATCTTAAAAGATGATAGAAATGGAAAAATTGACTCCAAGAGTGATGAAGGAATATTTCTAGGGTATTCCACCAAGAGCAAGGCTTATAAATGTCTCAATAAAGCCTCTAACAAAATTGTTGAACGTGCAAATGTAAAGATAAATGAATTTGCAGAAAAGAATGAAAAGGAAAGCACAAAAGAGCTAGAGGACTACAACGGGTTTGTTTACAATGAAGAAATTGAAACTCTACCTGACCAAAAATGTAGAGCTCCTGAGCAACAGATCATTGCACCCGAGCATCACGTTGCAAATACTGACAATCACGATATTGCTCAAGATGATGTACCAAGTGATGGAGAACAAAATGAAGGACAAAATAATGATCAAGATGAAAGACAAAGATCTGAACCTATACTTGCCAGATATGTTAGAAGGAACCATCCACATAACCTGATCATAGGAGATAAGAAGGCTGGTATGAGAACCAGAAGTAAGTCTCTAAACACAAGATGTCTTATTTGTGATTTTGAGCCAAAATATTTCAATGTTGCACTTGATAATGATGAATGGATAAGTTCTATGAATGAATAAATTGAGTAGATAGATAAAAAAAAGATGTGGACACTTGTACTGAGGCTAGATGACAAGAATGTCATCAGTACAAAATGTATATTTAGGAATAAACTGAAGGAGAATGGAGAAGTCACTAGAAATAAAGCAAGAATACTATGCAATGGGTATGCACAAGAAGAAGGAATTGACTATGGAGAGACCTTTGCACCCGTTGCTAAGCTAGAAGGAGTGAGAATATTACTTTCTTAAGATGTATACAAAGGATTCAAGGTATATCAAATGGATGTCAAGTCTGCATTCCTAAATGGAATACTTGAAGAAGAGGTATACATTGAACAAATAGAAGGGGTTGTTGATCCAGACAAGAGGGACATGGTATGTTGACTACAAAAATCCTTGTATCGATTGAAACAAGCACCCCGAGCCTGGTATGAAAGACTTCATTCCTATCTCACAAGTATTGGATTTGTAAGGACTAGTGAAAACAGTAATCTTTATCTGAAGGAAGATACTGATACTAAAATTTTGATTGCTAAGATATTTGTTGATGACATCATATTTGGAGGCAATGATATGCTATGAAAATCATTTGCAAATGAAATGAGAAAAGAGTTTGAGATGTCTGTGTTTGGAGAGATCAAGTCCTTTCTTGGTCTATAGATCATGCAACAAGATGAAGGTATTTTCATTACACAATCCAAATACATCAAGGAAGTGCTGAAAATATTCAAGATGGAAGATTCCAAGCTAGTTGGAACACCAATGGCAACTGGATGTAAGCTAACAAAAGAGGACAAGTCATAAGAGGTAAATCAAACTTTGTATAGATCAATGACTAGAAAACTCATGTATGTTGTACATACTAGACCAGATATTGCACATGCAGTAGTAATAGTTGCAAGGTTTTCTGCTAATCCCAGGGAATCACATATGACTGGTGTGAAAAGAATCCTAGGATATCTAAAGAATACCGAGGAATATGGCTTATGCTATAGAAGAGAAGGCAAATTTGAACTTAAGGTCTTTATCAATGCTGATTGGGCTGGAAATATTGATGACTGGAAGAGCACAACTGGAGGAGCATTCTTTATGGTTGACAGACTTGTCACATGGATCAGCAAGAAGCAAGGATGCATCTCTCAGTCTGCTGCAGAAGAAGAGTATGTTGTTGTTGCTATAAAATGCTCAAATATTGCATGGATCAAACAGTTACTGGAAGGTATGCATATGAAAATTCTTGAACCAATAATTATCTATTGTAAGAATACAAGTGCAATAAACATTTCCAAGAATCTAGTCATGCATGCTAAAACAAAGTATATTTCCATCAAATATCATTATTTGAGAGAAAAAGTTCAAGAAAATAAGGTGATACTTGAGTATGTGCAATCTAAGGAACAATTATCCGATATCTTCACCAAGCCACTGCCCAAGGATGCATTTGAGTACTTGAGAAAAAGACTAGGGGTCAGACCCTTGTCTACTGGTCAGTAAATGACTAGAAGACTGCATCAGCCTGCATATTATTAGAATATCATTCATGTTGATGCAAGCACAAAGATGGACTTCAAAGATAAATCTATACACAACAAGGTATTTATCTACTTCGAGCTCCAGATTTATTGTATTGCCAATGGATTGGGAAATTCAAGGAGTATATTATGGATAGAAAGGATTTATTTGGCATTACTGTCAAAAATATTTGTTTGACATTGCTGTCAAAGGGAGAGATTATATCCATTATCACATCATACATGGGAGAGATTATACATCAGAGAGAGATTATATCTGTGGGAGATTATCACTTAGAGAGATTATATCCATCACATTTATCCAAAGGGAGATATGTAACCAGAAAGGGAGAGTACATACAAAGGAAGAGAATTGCTGACAAGAGACATCAAAAGAAAGGAGAATAGAGAAAGGGAGAGATTTTGACACAGGACAAGAACACATCACATCAGAGAAAGAAATATTCTACATCTATCTAGTAAAGGGATTGAAGATAGAAAGAAAGCTGCAAGAATGAAATCTAAGTTATATGAACTTACCGAGGACTAGATATTTGTATCAGTTATAGTACATAAGATTGGTAGTTTTGATGAACTTCAACTATTATATTTCATATTGTATTAGTAATAATATAGTGTGATATTGTGGTATGTTTCCATCAATGCCAAATGGAGAGATTGATGAACTATAACTGATTGAATGTTTGAGGATGTTAAGTTGATGATCATGAAAGGCATTAAATCAGTTAATGTATTATATTTTCATTGATGTCAACTTGATATAATCTGTATGTTCATGGACATACTGCCAAAGAATTCAAAGAACCAATGAATCAAAGGCTATGCTATTAGTAATGCATATAAGTCAAGTATTCACAAAGTGACTGTATACACCGATAGAGTGCACACCAACGAATAGAGTAAAAGAGAAAAATCATAGTGTTACCCGACGATAAAATGCATAGCATTACCGACGAGAAAAGTCATAGTGTTTCCCAATGAGAAAAGCATAGAGTAACCCGAGGGACAAAATCACATTTTTTCCCGATGAACGGAGATCCTGAAGTCCACTGAAGTCACACCGATGGAACAGTCAGTTATCATCGATGAGTAACTGAAGTATTTACCGATAGAACAAAGAGTTCAGAAATGAAAAAATGCTTAGCTTTCAAGAGATAAAAATAGACTTAACTGATACTTAACATTGTTTTAATCGACAAGATAAAGCCGAGGATAAGTAAAGGATTTAAAGTTGCTTTGTCAAGTTGGAAAGAAGATCTCTACGAGATAAAATTGGATTTTTTCTTTAATCAAATTGGTGAGAATTGTGGATCATGCCAAGAATCAAGAAAGCCAACAAATGGTGAAATCATGTCTATAAAGAGACAACCCAATTAATTACAAATTATGGGGTGAAGAGAAGAGAAAATAGATGCTGAAGAGATTCGGAAGGAGAAGAAAGTCTTCATTCAAACCTGATCAACAAGCTGAGGAAAGAGCTATATTCTGTAGACACCGACAAATAGTGAGACAACATCACATAGCATAACAATGTGGAGCAAAGGTATTGAATTGATTATATTGATCATAGAGATAATTCACTTACAATAGATCTCAAAATCTGCAATTCAAGTTGTATGTGTGAACAAACCACTTTAGTGTTTCAATTTAACCATTGAAGCATCAAGTCTCTTAACCGAGGACTTAAGTCTTTTACAATTGAGATACTTCCCAAGGAGTATCAAAATTTTTGATCATATAAAGTAGCATTGGATATGCCTGATACCTATTGATAGGCCAAGTGAGTGTTTGATCAAGGATGGTAGCATTAGATACCTGATACTAATTGACAAACTATCTTTTAAATCCTGTAACAAGGTCACACCTAACAGTGTGTTTGTAACCTTTAAAATGGTTGGCTCTTAACCGAGCTCACTTCAGAAGAGTGAAAATTTGGGGTACCGGTCCCAATGGTTTTTCCCTTAACAGGGTTTCCACATTAAAAATCCATGTGTTATATGTTTTTGTTTCATTACTTTACTATTTTGCATTTCACATAAGCTATTCTAGCTTGATTGGTATACACTAGTTATTTACTGTGTTTCAATAAATAGAAGATTGCTTATTGGTAAACATACAAAAGAAGGTTTACAAAGCATTCTGACAAGTAGTAATTTGTTAAAAGTATTTCAAGGCATTCATCTTATAGGACTGAATATAACTAGAGGATCAAAAGTGGTAATAAGTTTTAAGGGTTGATTTAAGGATTAATTTTTGAGGCCACTGAATCACCCCCCCTCTCAGTTATTACTAAAATAGGATACCACGTCAATTGATTCCAAAATATCAAGACAACATTTTTTTTCAAGTTGACACTGATGAATGTATAGAAAAGGTCATTGAACCTAGAGAAGAATGTATAGGACCTATGGGATATGAAATGACTATTGACAAAGCCTCAAAACAGATAGAAGCCCTATAGGAAAAACCCATTGATCCCAAAGCACAGAGATATGGAACTTATGAGGAACTAAAAGAAAAAACAAAACAAAATATTGTCATACCTAAGGCCATAAGGAAAATAAAGAAGATGATTGACAATCTATCTAAAAGCCTAGGAGAAGATGAAACTGGAAATGTAAAATCTATTTTTGTAGTTGATAAGAAAATGGAATAGTAGCCTCACCGAGTAGTATAGGAACAAAAATGAACACGAGGTCCTATGTTCAAGAAAAAGACAAGACTGCAACCGTGATAGTTCAATCGAAAGGTAGAACTTATGCAAGAACTAGAGGAGGAAGGAAAGCTGCACGTACCAAAAGAAAACTAAATCTTGGAAAGGAGAGTGATATAGATTATGGTAAGGAAGATAAGTCTATACCTATTGTGATTTTTGCTAATGTACCAAATATTCTAGATTAATTTCTTGAAATATTAAAGAAATCTGGAGGATTTGGAGGTTTCAGGCAGACTAAGTATGAGAAAATAAATGAGGTAGACAAGAAGAAAATTTAAGATGTTGTTGTAGCAACACTATTGAGCTATAGAGTCACCCCAATTGAACTTGGTAATCACATACCATAGGAGTTATATGAAAAATTTCTGCTAGATAGAAGTATGCCATGAATGCTGAAAAGAAAATGAGAGAAAGGTAATTAGTTCATACTATTCCTGACCTTGCACCATCAAAAATCAAAGAATCATTGAAGATATATTCTAATCAATTCACTTTCAAGGGAAGAGCCCTCTGGATAATGAATGGATATATTGAATTTCTACAAAAGGAGACAACAATAAAATGGAGAAAGATATACAATTTAGATAACATTGAGCATGAAGAGGCAGAGATAAGTAAACAAGGAAGCATGGATAATCAAGTCAAGGAAACTACTACCATTGTAGATCCAATTGATCTAACTTTAGACAAAGGAGAGATACTTATTGAAGATATAACAGAATAAGTTGACCCTACAAAATATTTACATAATGATGAGAATATTATGGAGACTAAAGTGCAAGATACTGAGTGTATGGATGTTGATTTAGATCCACTACAAAGTAATGAACTGATATTGACACAAGTCCTCAGTTACCCTAAAATTTCATATACTACAGTTGACACTACACAGGAAGCACCTAAGGACACCGAGTCATAGAAAGAGAAATAAAAGGTAGAAGGAACCCATACCACCGAGACTGAGAAAGGAAAGACAATCGAGTTGGTACCACCAACTGACACCGATGGTCAGCAACAAAACATTGCACTTATCGATAAAATGAATGTTCATGATACATGAAAAGAAAAGCCGCAGGAATAAAATCTTAACGAGAAAGCAGATGAGCAGAAAGGGGAAGAGATGCATGAAGAACATAAAGAAGAAGAAAAGATTGGAGAAAGCATTATTGAAACTCATATTGAGTCACCTGATGAAGGAAAGGAATCACATTCAAAACCCAGTACTGGTGAAAGTATGATGGGAGGTAAGAATAAATCAAAGAAGAGAAAGCCAATCAACTTAGAAAAATAAATAATCATTCCCCAGGTCGATCCTAACACTCTGAAGCATAAGGATTTATAAAAATACTTAGACTTAGTAGCTCAAAAGATAGCTTAGAGTAAGATAATTGTAAAGAGGAA
This sequence comes from Thuja plicata, assembly GCA_018584345.1. Lineage (NCBI taxonomy): Eukaryota > Viridiplantae > Streptophyta > Pinopsida > Cupressales > Cupressaceae > Thuja > Thuja plicata. The sequence continues at coordinate 2,029,375 of MU225940.1, forward strand.
CAAGGCTACCATACTTGAAGATGTCAAGGAAATATTTTCAACAATTGATCCCAAGGAAAAATTTGATGAAACAAAGAATCTACTAAATCAAGTTGGTGAATTGACCAAGAAGATCAAAGGACCAAATAAGGATATGATAGAATACATGCTGAAGATTCACAAAGACAAAATGGAATAGAAACTGATGGAAGGACTTCTTCAAGAAAGCGAAGTGGATAAGATAACTCTATCCGAGTTATGTGAAGAACTTGAAAATTGTCTCACTTCTATTATTTCATTGTTTCAAAAATCTTGTATTCTTTCACATTTTACCCAGGATATTAGAAAGAAGGAAACTGAAGTTGAGAAAGAGCTGATAGAACAACTAAAGGATATACCGATCGAGACTGGATCATTCCAGACATTTTATGCTACTAGGAGTTCAAGCTTCTTTAAAGAAAGAATAGAATAAGATCTGATTGGAACTGCTTAAATTTCAATCACTGCTCATACCCCACATCCATTCAATGTAAAAATAGTTGAAGCAGGCCAAAGAGCTCATACAATTTCCAGCAGTAAGTACTCTAGATGGTCTTATTGGCATTTCAGTAGATATCTCCAAGCACATAGTGGTATTATAAACTCTCCGAGACACTTGAGAGACTGTATTGACCAACATTAAACAAAGGTATAAATACATTTTTGATAATTAGACTATAGTTATAGTATTTTTTGTCAAAAAAAAGGGGGATATATTATGTATTAGAGATAGAGGGAGATCAGAAAAACAAAAAAAAAAACATATATGTGAAAATTAAAAAAAGAGAAGGAAAAGTGTATAGGAAGTAACTACTGAAGTGGAGTTACACATTTTTATGACTTTGAAAACTTTTGTCAAAAATTCTCAACTAATGTCAAAGGGGGAAATTGTTATCTTTGTAAGTTATTTTTATTGTCATTAGTTTTGTCAAAGTCATAGTTCATGGAGAAAACTGTTACTGAATGGAGAAATTCTTATATGGGACTAGTCAATAATACAAACTGAGGTAGTCGGTCAAGACATAAAGCATTATACAGTTGGTAAAGAAAAGGAAATTGAGAACTAAGTATACCAAGAATATTTTGTTACCGGGTGGATATACTACACCGAGTTTCTAGTTGCCGAGCACTCAGAGATCATACAACCGAGTCAGAAGGAATATGCAACCAAGTTAGATAGTCAATTGAAAAAGTGATAAGGATGCATTTAATGCATTGTTACTACATTAATTACATTGGTACAAGTATTAATAATAGTTGGTTACATGATAAAAGATCAACATAATTCAGGATGAAGATCTAAGGCATAGATGAAGCGGTTAATGGGAGTTTTATATTTCCAAGAAAAACACCAAGTATCAAGGTAAAAGTGACATGGCCACTGAGAGAGAAAGAAGATTGAACGGTTCAGGATAATTGATTCCCAACTAGCTCACAAGATTAAGAGGTTAAAATTTAATATTTATAAAGGATAAATTCATGATTTATGGAGTTGTTTTTAATGATGTTAATAGAGTTGTTGATGAAGGAGTTAATGTTGGTATTGAGTTATTGAGGGAGAACAACATAGAGCAGAGCAATACCGAATAGATTTAGCTACAATAGAGAAGAGCAGTTAAGTGTTACAGTGATCAGATTAAGGTAACACATATCAGAGAACATAGAGTCTGAATCAACATTTTGTATTTTATGCAAAGTATAATAAACATTTCATAGTTTAAAAACTATTGTATTGTGAAGGTTAAATCCCAACACTTGGTAGATCCTAACAAATGTTTTCATTGTAAATCCTTTAACAAGGTACATCTCTAAGTGTAGAGATTGTAAAATACTTTAACCAGGTAGACCTAATAAGTCTTGTATACTCTTAACTGAGTAAGATATCAGAAGTAGCAAAACCTTTGTAGTAGTTAGTGAAAGTTGTTGGTGTCATCCCTGCCGCAGTTTTGTCCTCTAACCAAGGATTTTTGCATAACCAAAATCTATGTGTTATGAGTTTATTTGTCATGGTTTTAATGTTTTGAATTGCATGCTTTACATTAATTTAATTTCACTACAATTGAGTCAGTAAATAGTGAACAACAACCTTATGGTCAAACAGTTAAGGTATTAAGTTAAAAATTTTGTACGTACTGATTCACCCCTCCCCTCTCAGTCTTTACTTTCCATACATTATTCCAAGAGAATCCCCTTTTAATATTTTCATTGTTTTGTAATCAACTTGGTACATCCCTATTCTTATTTTGGTTTTGGATCTCCTTTATTTTCATGCTTGATGAGATAATTAAGGTTATATTTCCTTAAAAATTATGACTAATCTAGCTTCACTTGTTGCTTGGATTTTGTGTTAGATCTTATTTTTCCATTAGATCTAATTTATACATTGGATTCTCATGTTAAATAAGCTATTTAGATCTAATTAAAAATTCATTTAGTGCTTTGATTTGGTGTATTGGATCTACTTTAATTCAATTAAATGAATCATTACATACATAATTGACATTTTTACTTGTCCAGATCTATCATTTTTTATATTTTGCATGAGTGTTATCACATTGAGTCCTACCTATAGAATTCCACTTAGGAGAATTCATAGACTTATGGTTCCTTTGATCCCAAGTCATCTTTCCTTCCTATGAATATTTAAGAGACCAATATCCCTACTAATGAAATACCCCCAACACTTGAGAACAATTCTTCCCATTCTTCTCATAATTAAGATGAGTTCATAAGAGTTCCTCATATTCAAGTCCAAAATATTTCTCATGACATTGAAAATTTTGAGCAATGGTTAGGACAAGAAATCTCTAATCCTGAGGTCATTACCTTAGTGGTTTAAGAAAGATAATTAATAATGAAGAATGTGGCATTGATGTGTTGTGTTCTCTTTCTCACCTTTTCAATAACAATGTTATGCCTGTTCAATATTGTGCTCAAGACCTTGGTTAAACTCAACCTATTGATGACATTAATTTTCCATTAGTATACAAACAACAGTTTCTATAAGCCTAGAACGAAAGACAGGAAAGAGAAAACCGAAGATCAGATTAAGAGATCACCAAAGATGACTAAGTACAGAGAGAATCGATGACACAAGTTAGTGTGTAAACCAAAAATCACAAAGCAAAAAGATAAAGTGGAACCCGATAGAGGAACCCGAAATGCAAGTTATAGTGCAGACCAAAAAGATAGATGTAGTGCAACTGAAATAAAAATTGAAGGATAGTCAAGCATGACTGATAGACAAAACTGAAGGACAGTCAAGCATGACTGACAAACAGAATTGAAAGTCAGTTGCAGCCCATAAAAAGTGGATCTGACATCCACATCAGATAAAGAAAGTGTATTCTATTTATAGGATATTTAATTGTTTTAAATCCATTTCTTTAGGGACAAGATACATGAATGTAAGTGCTTTAATCAGTCTAACTTATTTAAAACACATAGACTAGGAGATCTAGGTGTAAGTTGTAAATTTGATCTTAGAGTTAACATTGTTTTTATCAAAATTCGATGAACTCGATACATCTATAAATAGATGATGCAATCATTCATTAGAATGTGTGTGTGAGAAGGAAAAAGAAAGAGGAGAACAGAAAGAGCATATCTATGGATTGAATTGAGAGTTTCAAGAACAAGAACATAAAAAGGAGGATTTGGTTAGCAGAACCAAGAACAAAGGAAACCGATAATCAGAGGTATTAATCAATCAAAATTAGGTGATAATGTTTTTCATGTAAACTAAATTGGATCTGTATCAGAAATAGTAGATTGCATTTACGAGGCCAATTTGTAATTTCTATCATTCTAACAAGTGGAGCAAAGTGTAAAAATCATTTCAAGGAAGGTGGATTTAACAGTCCAACATCAAATCTCTTAACCGAGTGCACACTTAATAGTGTTTCTAAAGCTCTTAACAAAGTAGACTTTAACAAGTCTCCACCGATACTCCTAATAGGGTAGATCATCAGAAGTGATCAAATTGTAAGCCTTAATTGGCCCCTTCCAATCTGCAGATAGTGAAGTTTTGTGGGTGCCATCCCCACCACAGTTTTTACTTCCTAACAGGAATTCTCTACAATATCATATTTTGTGTTATGTTTCAATTACTTTCATAAATGTTTCTATGAATGATTCACATGTTTATTAATGTTATGAATTGATATAACTCACATCAAGATAGTTTAGATCAGATTGAATGGACATGCGATTGATTACAAAGGTTAATTGATTAAAGGATAAAAAAAGTTTTAGAGGTACTGATTCACCCCTCCCGTCTCAGTACATACTTCCCATTAATACCAACAATTGGTATCCGACATAAGTCTCTTCTAGAAAAGCTTAAAGGCTTAAGAGAAATGATCATACAATGGAGAAGTACAAAATTGATAAAAATATTGAGAACATAAATCTTGAAATTTAGATGTTCTATGAATAGTATAAAGAAACTAGAATCAACATGAGGCATTTGCTGGATGAAAGAAATAATATGGATTCTCGCTATAATGAGATAGAATATCATGAGGAAGAGATTCCATATTTCTTTGAGTCTTCAGGATCAAATACAAGAAAAGCATTAGATGCATCAGAAGAAAGCATCACAAGCCTAACTAAAATCAATCTACATCTGGCTAGACAAGTCAAATCTCTGCAAATTGGTCAAGAGACACAGATGGTAAGGATGATTGATGTCATGAACAATGCTAGAAATGTTGAATAAGAAAGAACACTAGCTATTGATGATAGAAGAAAGATCACAGAAAAGCTACAAGAAAAAGAGTTTGAAATACAAAGACTTACAGAGCATCACCATGAGATAACAAATCAGATTATTCTTATGATTCAAGAGGCAAACAGAATAAATGTTGAACTCTTTGAAAGAATGGAAGCTATCGGTGAACTCAGGGATGAGAATGAAAAGTTAAACCATGAATTAAGAATATAGAAATAGCATAATGAAATTATCAAAAAGGCTAAAGAAAGCAATAAAAGAATGGATGATCTTATTGAAGGACAATGAAGAGTCAACAACAACAATGGTCTAGGCTTTACTGAAAATGGAGAATCATCAAGTCAATCAAATCCAAAGAATGTCTATGAAAATCCAAGACCAAGAAAGCTTACATGAAATCACTGTGGAAAGCAAGGCCATACATAAAATGTATGCAGAGCTAAAATGAAAGGTATTCCTAAATCTACATCTTCATTCATAGGATTCTTTTATAAATGTAACAAGAAAGGTCATAAAGAATATGAATTTAAGTCTGAGATGAAACAACCAAAGAAGGAAACCTACATAGACAAATATTGTCCTACATGAAAAATGAATGGGCACACAACTATTGAATGTTGGAAAAAGAAAAGACAATCATGGAAGCCTAAAGGTCAAGAAAATCCCTATCAACCAAAGAGAATCGGTAATCAGTATGTATGGGACTACAATAGTTGGAAAAATTGTACATGTGGAAGATATGGTCACATTGCTGCAAATTGTATGAGACAATGGACTAGAAATTCTAGAGGTTGGACAAACCCCAAAACGACATGCTTACACTGTCATAAAGTTGGTCATCTCAAGAAAGACTGCAGAGACCAAATGACAGATACAAGCACATATCCCAATGGAAACACCATTGAAGGTATCCTGAGGGCTAGAGACAAAATATGGAGAAAAGCTTCAAGCAATGATCAAGATGGAATGAGAAATACAAATGGTGACACCCCATCAAATAGATCCAGTGACATCACCAACCCCACCTAAGCAGAACAAGTATGGAACAACATTACCCCAAGCTATTACTTTACATCAGTTCCATAATATGTTGATATAATTCCAAATTAGCATAAGAAAGATGCATCATGATTGTACTTGTTGAAATATGTGATAACTATTCTTTCGAGAATATATACCGTAACCCGTTGGTATAAACTCAAAGTTAAGACTGCCTACATTTATCAAGATGCATCGGTTAAAACAAAAAGTTGCTAGTATAGACTGAGCCTCATCGGTAAACAAGCACATGAACAAGTTTTCAGTGATACCAAAACTTTTTGGTAAAAGCAAAGTGAACATCAACTGCTCTAAAATGTTGTAAGTGTCACTGATGGAAGTAAAGTCTTCACCGATGAACTCAGTCTTCATACACCGATGAGTTGGTAAGTAGTTATAGCATGCATTTTAGGGCAATGACTATAAAAAGGGCATCGAAATGAATCATTTGTCACGACACCTAGAGAAGAGATACCAAAGGCAATTTTTGAGAAAAAAACAACAAAGCTACAGAGCGATCACGACTCGACCTCCAGCACTCCAAAGAAGTTTAGAGATCTTTGCAAGTACAAACAATAAGTTCTTTGAGACTGACAACTCCGTTACTATGCATTACATAGAAACCCTAATTTTTTGAAAATGGCATCGACTTCATGAATTGTGAAATCTAAGAATGAAAAGAAAGATGAGTTCAAGATCATCATGAACATGGCATGTGAGGAACCTAATTATAAGATCCATCCAGAGGTTTCCTCACAACCTGACAACGCTGGTGCATTTTCACGCATTCCAGCTAGGGTTTTGCTAGTTGAAGATGTTTGATCCTTCATTCACTACAATATTGCAGAGATTGGAAAGTTGGAGGTAGAAGGTGCTTACAAGAATCTTTGTAATGATGATGGAACACTTAAGGAAGAGCACTAACACATTGAGGTGAAAGGGCTCACCAATGCCCTAATTTTTCCAAAGGTATTCAAAATAGATTAGATTCAGTTAGTGTTGAGCAGAATGCATAAAAAAAAGTTTTGGTTAGATGAACTGAAGGAAATAACCTGAGATGTCATCCATGCGGTCACCTGTTACCTCGTAACTAATAAATTAAAGGCACTGAAGCATCCATCGAAGGCAAAGACCAAAAGATGACAGGAACCAAATGGGATGGACAAGGATTGAAAGTAACAACAATTATCGATGATGAGATCAAGTTTGGTGCATGTGTTTTGGGCTACAAATTCTTCCAGGAAAGCAGATTAAACAACATAGCATCAGGTGCAGTGGACACAACCTAAAAAATTGTGAAGGGTACACAGTTGGATTTATCTGAGCTACTCCTAAATTAGTCAAAGGACAACCTAAATACAATCAAGAATGCTAAGTCAAACACTTGTAATTTTGGCTCACTAATAATGTGTATCTTCTTCTATTTTGAAGAAAATTTCCCATTAGTAGGAGATGTGAAATGGGACAGCACCAAACCGGTCACCATGCAAATCAGCGAGCACATAGCTACATTAGGAGATAACTTTGAAACATTCATGGATGAATACTTCAATGTATTCAAAGACCAAATGCAAAAGAGGGTAAGAATCCCTGAGCAACTCATTGAGCAATTTAAGGATGAGATATGTTTCATGGTTGACACAGATAATACTTACATCAAACCTATTGTAGCAAGGACAACATGGTTACAACCATTGGAATATGAGATCAACATTGATCTTGCAACAAAGGAAATTGATGCCTTAATCAATGAACCACTGGACAAGAAGCAACCAAGGTTTGGCACATATGAAGAGGCCAAGACACAAATTAAATCAGGCCTGGTTGTCAAGAAGATAGTAAAAAAGAAAGACAAGATGGTAAAGAATCTCAAGAAGATTCTATCAGTAACCAAGGAAGAAGCTACGGAAGGTGAAGAAGTTGAACAAGAGGAGGAAACTGAAGAATAGTTATCTATCGGTAAAGATGAAGAAAATAATGACTCTGAGGAAATAGAGTTAGATTTTCCATCTCCTCCATCTAAGAAACCAAGGACAAAAGCTGCTTCAAGGACTAGAATCCAAACATCCAAAGAATCTACTCCTTCACCTCTGAAGAAAGGAAAGGTCAGGACTTACAAGAGGAAATCTCCCGTATCAAAAAGAGGACAAAACAAGAAAGGAAATAAATTCATCAGAACCTGAGAGGACATAGACGACACCGAGAAAGATGAAGCCATAGAGGCAAAAAATGTCAAGTTAAAAGAACCTGACACTATTGATGACATTTGTGTGTATATTGCAAATTTTGGATCTATTACAGATCCACACATTAGAAAATGGAAAAAATTAAATCAAGAAGATCAGAATAAAGTTGAGGAAGCCATGATAGCTAAAATGTACAACTTCAAATATGTACCAATACAATATGAAGGAATTTATGTACCAAGGGAACTCTTGGATAGATTATCCTCCCGTTGGACATTTGCATTAAAGAATGAGAAAGAGATCAGAGAGAGAGAATACTTGTTTCTCTAATGCCACCTAAATCTAAGAAGGAAGAGATAGATGAGATGATGGAGAAACACAACAAGGAATTCTCACCAAAGATGAGGGCTTATAAGTTTCTTGAAGGAAAGTTAATTGAACTTGAAAAGGACAGCCACAAGAAATGGTGCAAAATCATGAAAAAACCTATTGAGGAGGTAAGCCCTGACAAAGACCTACAAAAACAAGATGTTGACAAGGCAACTAAAGACTATACATCCATTGAGTTAGACAAAGAAGAGGATGATACAATAGGGAAAAAGACTACAGATATTGCAGATGAAATATGGGATGATACCACAAATGAAAACATTGTGGATACTAATGTCATTGACATTACTGATGAACCAACAAATGAAATCAATAAGGATGAAGATATCACTATTGCAAAAGACACAACTGATGAACAAGACAACAATTGATACTACACAAGTGAATATTCCAGGCAACATGCCTATATTGATACAAGCTATCAATATCCTGTAAGAAACAAGCAAATCACCAGAGAAGGATACTCCAAAGGATGTAAGAGAAGAAGAAAAAAATGATAAAAATGATGGTCAGAAAGACATCTTAGATGTACTCAAGATGTAACTGACACTAACAAGGTTACTGAAGGGGATAAGGACAAAGATGCAGAGACTCAAGACAAGAATGAAGAAACCAAGACTGATGAAGCAAAGGACACCAATGAAGGAGACAAACCAAAAGATGGTACTCCTGAGAAAATAGACAAAAGTGCTACCGACAATGTTAAGGTGAATGTGGAGATGTCTATAGACACCCAACAAGTTGAAACCGATGCCAAGGAGTAGAAAGAAGAACAACAGGTCACTTCATTGAGCATAACAGAAAAGGCTGATAAATTGGCAATGGTGTTACATTCTACTGAGTCACAGAAGAAGAAGAAAAAGACAAAGAAGAACAAGTTAGAGGTTACACTAGATGAAATCATTGAAATATTGAAGTGTGACCCCTCTATACTTGACATTGATGTATTACAAGAATATGGAGAGATATGCCAGAGGAAGGCATTGCAAGAGAAGTTGAAGAAACAACAGAAGGAATCCATGGTAATGGAGACAACACGGGACATACTACATAAAATAGTGCCCGATGTTGATATCGATCAAAAGAAGCCTATACTTGATCAACTAGCTACCCTCACCGACGCAATCACAACTCAGAACATTGATGTTGAGAATGAAATTGAGGAGAGAGAGGAAATGAAGTACCAATAGAAGGTCATAGAGAACATTAGCCAAGAAGTGGCAGAAAATTAGGTAAATCTCTCATAATTCATATCTGAATTAGACTTCATCATATCTGAAGCTATAACCTTGATTCAAAAGTTGAGCATAATAGAGAAGTTTACTAAGGAAAATAGTGATAATATAGAAAAGCTAGATGCAGACCTAGCAACCAGTGCTAGTAGCTTAACCACATATGGAGACAATGTAGTCAAACTGCATTATGAGAAAATAATTGAGGTAAAAAGGTTAAGGCAAGAGCTATGGGAAGTAGAAACACATTTCAGAGAAGAAGTAACCAAGCTACAAGCTCAACTTCTGCCAAATCTTACATTTCTCCAACAACATATCAGTTATGCAAGGCAACTATTAGGAACTCCCGAGATGTATGGAGCAGAAAACATCTATGATTTGCATTCAAAGATTACACTTGAGCACATGGCTCTTGAGAACCTCAAAGAGGAACGAGAGAAAATTATGGAGGACATGAAGTCTTCACATTCCCATATTTTTTATAAGCTCTAAGGTAAATGACCTTTGCCCTTAATATCAAATAAAGGGGGAAATGATATAAGTACAAAATAAAAAGAGAAAATGTTATGTACATTCATTTAGATGGAAAAATGGTAGATATGTATATGTATATTCATAAAGGAAAAATTATATGAAGAAGGAAAAGATATCATATGTAATACTGACATATACATAGGGGGAGTCATTAAATGACTAAGGATTATATGTTGTATATACTTAACATTTTGTTAGTATTTTATGCATATCAGTTTTTGATACTAATGTCAAAGGGGGAGATTGATGACATTAATTTTCCTTTAGTATAAAAACAACACTTTTGGTAATCCTACACCGAAAGATAGGAAAGAGAAAATTGAAGATTATATTAAGAGATCACCAAAGGTGACTAAGTATAGAGAGAACCAATGACACACGTTAGTGTGTAAACAGAAAATCACAAAGCAGAAAGATAAAGTGAAAACCAATAGAGTAACCCAAAATGCAAGTTACAGTGCAGATCGACAAGACAGATACAGTGCAACTGACAAACAAAACTGAAGGACAGTCAAGCATGACCAATAGACAAAACTGAAGGATAGTCAAGCATGACCGACATACATAACTGAAAGTCAGTTGTAGCCCGCAAAAAGTGGATCTGACTTCCACGTTAGATAAATAAATTTTATTCTATTTATAGGATATTTAATTGTTTTAAATATATTTCTTTAGGGACAAGATACGTGAATGTAAGTTCTTTAATCAGTCTAACTAATTTAAAACACATAGACTAGGAGATCTAGGTGTAAGTTGTAAACCCGATCTTAGAGTTAACATTGTTTTTATCAAAACTTGGTGAAGTCAATCCATCTACAAATAGATGATGCAATCATTCAATAGAATGTGTGTGTGAGAAGGAAAAAGAAAGAGGAGAAAAGAATGAGCACATCTATGGATTGAATTGAGAGTTTCAAGAACAAGAACAACAAAAGGAGGATTTGGTTAGCAAAACAAAGAACAGAGGAAACCAATAATCAGAGGTATTAATCAATCACAATTAGGTGATAATATTTTTCATGTAAACTAAATTGGATCTGTATCAGCAATAGTAGATTTCATTTACTAGGTCAATTTGTAATTTTATATCATTCTAAGAAGTGGAGAAAAGTATAAAAATCCTTTCAAGGAAGGTGGATTTAACAGTCCAACATCAAATCTCTTAATCGATTGCACAATTAATAGTGTTTCTAAAGCTCTTAACAAAGTAGAATTTAACAGGTCTCCACCAATACTCCTAATAGGTTAGATCATCAGAAGTGATCAAATTGTAAGCCTTAGTCGGCCCCTTCTAATCTACAGATAGTGAATTTTTGTGGGTGCCATCCCCACCACAATTTTTACTTCCTAACAAAATTTTTCTGCGATATCATATTTTGTGTTATGTGTCAATTACTTTCATAAATATTTCTATGAATGATTCACATGTTTATTAATGTTATGAATTAATATAACTCACATCAAGATAGTTTAGATCAGATTGAATGGACATGCAATTGATTACAAAGGTTAATTGATTAAAGGATACAAAAAGTTTTCGAGGTACTGATTCACCCCTCCCCTCTCAATACTGTTAGAATACTTCAGGGATAACTAAGAGAGGGGGGGGGGGGTGAATCAGTTATCAGCAACTTTAAATCTTTATCTTAAACTTATTAATCCAGATTGATACAAAGTAAATGCACATATAGATAACACATTACACAACACATCAATTTCATTACAGGGAAACCAAATGGTAAAAACCCCGGTGGGAATTAGTACCCACAAAGAACTATACTGTTTATAGTGATCCCTATTAAAAGATCTTCCAACCCTGTTAGGAGTTATACATTACAATGCAGTAGTATAGTGACCTGGTTAAGGGTCGGACCCTGTTAGGAGTCTTTTACAATAACCCTATTAGGGGTGGTGGACTCACTATCCAAGGACTCACTATCCAGCTGGTGAAGGCTACAATGTTCTGGTTATTTGATGCACACTGTATCAACAAGGAGAACTGTTGTTTGTGACACTACTTGTCTAATCAGTTCCTTTTTTGTGCCAATGATTTAACCTCTTTTAAAGCACTACAACAATCTTCTCTATGTTCTGAAAGCTTCTACTTTAATATCTATATTATAAACATATGATAAATATAGCTCTGCTGCTTTAACACTCTGCTCTACTTTTCTAATCTCTAGCCTTCGCAACTCTTCTTATCACAAATGACCTTCTATAAGTACATACACCAAGTATGAGATCATGGGACCTATAGGAAAACTCTTCTTAATATCCTTGTCAGCTCTACTAAGCATGCAAGCATAATTACAACCACACAAGTATAAACTGAATAGACGTGTCACTTCACTAAGTCGGCTTCACCAATTTAATCATAACTTTGCAATCTTCTTGAAATATGTTTGGCGCCTTTAGATTAATATCAAAAACTCATAACTAATCATGAATATAAACATGCATATCCTAAACATAGGTGCAACTCATTAGACATGTCACATACGTCGGCCTTAAACTGTTATTCCTTTAGAACTGTAACCGTCAATAACAGAATTACATATCTTTACTGGAACATCATATCTGGGTCTGCGTGTATGAACATAGCATAATAAACATGTCAACAACATGTATCTATCCACACAAGTCTTCATGTCATCATATGGATAAGTACATACAGAAGTACTGTTGTGTATTATATGTTGTCATCA
>MU225940.1:2044476-2056161 GCA_018584345.1 Thuja plicata
TTCTTTAATCTCAAATTGAAACATCTGTAAGCTTTGCTTTTTGTAGAGTAACCAAGAAAAATACCTTCATCACTTCTAGCATCAAACTTGCCAATACTGTCATCTCTCTTGATGTAGCACTTGCTGCTAGATATTCTAAAGTATTTTACTATAGGTACATTACCAAACCAAATTTCATAGGGTGTCTTGTCCACTCTTGGTCTCAATTGTGTTCTGTTGATAGTATATATTATTGTGTTTGCTGCATCTCTCCAATAGGTGTGCGCCACTTTTCCTTCAATCATCATGGTGCGTGCTATATCCAGTATAATCCTATTCCTCCTTTCTGCAATTCCATTTTTCTGAGGTGTTCTAGGGGCACTCAACTGCCTTTTTATTCCATGTTCTTCACAGTAGTCATAAAACTGGTTAGAGGTGAATTCTCCTCCTCTATATGATCTTAAACATTTCAGTTTTAGTCCAAATTCATTCTCAACCTTAGCTTTGAATATTTTGAGCTTCTCAAAGGCTTCTAACTTTTGTTTTAAGAAAGCAACCCACGTCATCCTAGAAAAATCATCAACAAACAAAATAAAGTACCTTTCACCATAGTATGATCTTGTTTGAGTAGGACCGCATAAATCTATATGCACTAAGTCCAACTTGTTTTAAGCAGAGGTCTGCTTGCTTCTGAATGAAATCCTTACATGTTTAACCATAACACATTCCCTACATATTGTGTCAACTAGTCTTGCAATTCTTGGTAGGTCTCTAACTGCCTTGACATTAGTGATCTTTACTATATTGTCAAAATTTATATGACATAGTCTCTTGTGCCATAACCAACTGTCATATACTTTTGCAACAAAACAACTTACATCTGAATTGAGCTGAAAAACATTACCTTTTGTTTTGGAGCCTGATGCAATCATGTCTCCATCCTTGTTGCTAATAATGCACTTGTTGTCTTTAAACTCTAGATGATAACCTTTATCAAGTAGCTGTCCAACACTTAGTAGATTATGGTGCAAACCATCAACATATAGAACATCATCTATCTTGTTCTTTCCATCCAATGTGATGGATCCTTTGCCTATGATTGGTTTAGGAGTGTTATCTCTAAAACTAACCATACCTCCTTTGTATTTGTCTAGATGAACAAATCTATCTTTGTCACCTGTCATGTGGTGTGAGCATCCACTATCAATGATCCAATTAGTTCTAACATCTGATTTGGAAATTAAGGCTAATTCATAATCTTCTTCTTTATCTGCAATGTCCATATCTTCAAGCAACCTTTCCATGTATTTAAAAGCAATGAATCCAATTTCATCTTCTCCTGAATCTTCATCAGTTACACCTTCTTCAACATGGTAACATTCCTTGCTATATTTAGGTTTGGAATCAGATCTGAACTTCTTGACTCTTGTGGGACACTTAGATGCAAAGTGACCAATCTTATTACATGAAAAACATTTTAATGGAAGCTGGCCTTCATACTTTCCTTTTCCTTTCTTTTCTCTCTTAGCAATCATGGCAATTATCTCTTCTAGCTCTTCATCAGTTTCTTCATTCTCATTATGACTAGAGATGTGTGAGGATTTCTTATCGTGGATTGAAGCTTTGAAGGCTATTTCATTCTTTGGTTCAGTCTTCAATCTTGATATCTCAAATGTAGAGATTTTTCTAATCAAAGCCTCTCTCTTGAAGTCTTTATAAAACTACATGGTCTCATCTAGAATGTTGATTTTGCTTTCATAGTCTGCTGTCAATGTAGTCATTAACTTGTCCATTATGTCTTCTTCTAAAATTTCTCCTCCATTGTTTTTGATTCTAGATACTACTTCATTTATCCTCTGATTATAAGCTCTAATTTTTTCTTTAGGTAACATTTTAAGACTATTGTATTTCTTCTTCCATGTCTTCCTGCGTGCATTCTTTGCTTGGATGTCTCCTTCAAACATATCTTCCAAATACTTCCATATGGTATAGGCTCGGTCAACTTTCTTGATCTCAGAAAATTCATTGTCTGATAGGGCACTGATTAGGGCTTCTTTGGCAGTTTCATTATTGGTAAATGTTTCCTTTTGTCTATTAGTAGCATCATCCTTTGAAAGGTCTTTCAGAGATGGAATTACAACTTCTTGTGTAGCAATCTCAAATATCTCAAAGCCAACACATTGTAGATGTGTTATCATTTTGTTCTTCCAATCCAGATAGTTCTCTCCATTGAACTTAGGGCTCTCTTTTCTGAAGTATGCCATCTAATCTACCTTAAGCTATTAGGCTTTCTCTCCAAGGCACTTGGCTCTGATACCAATTGTTAGAATACTTCAGGGATAACTAAGAGGGGGGGAGTGAATCAGTTATCAACAACATTAAATCTTTATCTTAAACTTATTAATCCAGATTGATACAAAGTAAATGCACATACAGATAACACATTACACAACACATCAATTTGGTTTTAGGGAAACCAAATGGTAAAAAACCCGGTGGGAATTAGTACCCACAAAGAACTATATTGTTTATAGTGATCCCTGTTAAAAGATCTTCCAACCCTGTTAGGAGTTGTACATTACAATGCAATAGTATAGTGACCTGGTTAAGGGTTAGACCCTGTTAGAAGTCTTTTACAATAACCCTATTAGGGGTGGTGGACTCACTGTCCAAGGACTCACTATCCAAGTGGTGAAGGCTACAACCTTCTGGTTATTTGATACACACTATATCAACAAGGTGAACTATTGTTTGTGACACTGCTTGTCTAATCAGTTCCTTTTATGCGTTGATGCTTTAACCTCTTGTAAAGAACTACAACAATATTCTTTGTGTTCTGAAAGCTTCTACTTTAATATCTATATTATCAACATATGATAAATATAGCTCTGCTACTTTAACACTCTCCTCTGTTTTTCTAATCTCTGGCTTTCGCAACTCTTCTTATCACAAATGACCTTCTATAAGTACATACACCAAGTATGAGATCATGGGACCTATAGGAAAACTCTTCTTAATATCCTTGTCATCTCTACTAAGCGCGCAAGCATAATTACAACCGCGCAAGTATAAACTGAATAGACGTGTCGCTTCACTAAGTCAGCTTCACCAATTTAATCATAACTTTGCAATCTTCTTGAAATATGTTTGGCACCTTTAGATTAATATCAACAACTCATAACTCATCATGAATATACACACACATATCTTGAAGATAGGTGCAACTCATTAGACATGTTACATACGTCGCCCTTAAAACGTTATTCCTCTAGAACTGTAACCGTCAATAATAGAATTACATATCTTTACTGGAACGTCATATCTGGGTCTGCGTGTATGAACATAGCATAATAAACATGTCAAAAACATGTATCTATCCATGCAAGTCTTCATGTCATCATATGGATAAGTACATACAGAAGTACTGCTATGTATTATACGTTGTCATCAACGACAAACATACAATCAATCAACTATTCAGAATCAAATCTCCAACAAGTACGTACTTCCCATTAATCACAACACCTATTGCTAGTGTTGAGGCTTCCATTCCTATTCCTACCTCCATACCTACTATAACTACCTATGATCCGCCTATCATGACTACATCCATCAAAACCAAAAACCCTATAAATGTTATCATCCCTACTCCTATTCTTCCTCCTCCTTCTAATATTCCATTTGTTTCCTTACATTCATCTATGACTACCTACAATAGTGTTCCTTTTTCCTATTGCACCATTCCTTCAATTTCCCACAATCCTCCAAACATATTACATATATCTCCTACCACTCTATCTACCAAATCTACCATCAATAGCCTTTCTCAAACCATACCGTCCTTGCAACCAAAAATTTATTATATGACTCAATCCACATTCAACATACCTACTTGTGGCATTGCTAGTCCTTTGTCCTTAGATATCATCTGAGCTATTATCCATCAATACATGGAAATTCCTCATTTAGAGACTTACAATGGTAAGCGTGATCCTTTAACTCATATTTAAACCTTTCAAATATTGTGTAGTGAATTTTCTCATGACCAAAGGTTCAGGACTAAGATATTTAATAGAACCTTTCAAGATAAGGCCTTGCAATGGTATTACTCTTTGTATCCTTATTAAATTTATTCCTTTCAAAAAATTACCAATGCCTTCATTCAAAAAATTTAAAACAATATTTGTACTAAAATCTCTTTGACAGATTTGATGCATTGTAAACAAGGTCTTAAGGAGAAAGTATCTGATTACATTGGTAGATTTAAACATTTACATGCTCAAATATCTTGTTTTGTGCCTGACATTGATGTGCAACATATTTTCATAGATAATTTACAAAAAAATATTAGAGACAAAATATTTCATTCTTAATTCTCTTCCTTTACTCAATTATGTGTAGTGCTTCATAATTATCCACTTTAAGTGAGTCGGTTTGAGAGCACCACTCCAATGGATCCAGTTGCTAAGAGTGATGTCACAACCCAATTATTTTAGAAATTTCAAAAAATAAAGTGCTTCATCAAGATCAATCCTTCGTCCAAAAACCTTGATGATCAAGTGGTAGAGACATGATCCAAAGGTGTGGCTCCTTTGTCATCTTACTTTAGACCTTCTCATAATTTTACACCAGTTTTTTAATCTTTGCATGATGTGATATTGAAGTACCTTAATGTTAATGTATAACACTTCCTCTAATTAATTCATTTGATCTTAACAAACCACCATCTAAATAGTTTAATCATAAAGCCATTTGTCAATACCATCATTAACCTAGTCATGATACTAAGAAGTGTTTCTTCTATTATCCAAAACCTCAATGATTCAAATACTATATCTATTGAGGATGTTAATGATCAAGGAAACAAATCTGCAACACCTCCTAATAAAAACTTGCAAATATATGCTAATCCTTTACCCTCTCATTTCAATAATACCGTTGGGTCTATTGAGCCTTTACCTCTTCTTTCAACCATGTTTTTTTCTATGACAGCGACTCTACTAAGGCCAACAATCTAGTTAACATTATTGATAAAACCAAACCTAAACCCAAACCTAAATCTGATCTTTGCATTACCTTTGATCCCAGTGTGACTATTAAGGCTCTTAATAGCTCTCTTTACACTGTTGTAAATGTTAATGGTCTCCTTTATCATGGTGTCCTTATAGATCCCACATGTATGGTCAGTTTATAAATGAAGAACATCTTTATACTAGAAAATCCTATAAAGATTTCTATGATAAGCATGATGTAATGATCCAGACTTGTAATGGTTTTAGTTATCCCACCCATGGTTCCATTACCTTTCCCATAGAAGTTGGTGATAAATCCTAAAATTTTATCTTTGATGTCATCCTAATTTTTTATTAGTTTCAAGATAGACTTGGTCATCCTTGGATCACCTCCATGAAATTTGTAGCCTCTCTTATCCATAAGTGTTTGAAATTTCCCCAAAATGGATAAATCATCATGATTAATTATAGTCTCTATCAATATCTAGCACCTCGAAGGAATCTTGAACTTGAATTCCTTTGGCCTTCCATTCCTCAACCAAATAAACCTTGCAAATATAATCTCTTTTGATCCTATCAAAAATATAAAATACAAAAGATTTGTGAGCTTAGAAATCCTAATGGTGTTCCATCTCCTTTCCCTAGACCTGTACTTCTTACACCTCCTAAACCTCCTGTTCGTACTCATTTTTGTGAGTACCATTTTAAGCTTTTTGGAGAGCTTTAGCCTCTTTCATGGTGGAATTCTATGGTTTGCAGAGGGTTTCTTGTCTTTGTTCATTGTGAAAAGGTTGCAGAAGGACAAGGAAGTTTAGTTTTTATTTCCTTTTGTCATTTTTGCGCGATCATGCAGGTTGGAAGAGATCAGAGTTTTCCTTGTCTACTCTTCTTTTTTTTTAGTTTGGAAATGATCCAAGTTATTTATCCCACATTTGTTTTTGTAGTGAAGGACTTGATGTTTTTATAACCAAGCCCACAATAGTTAAGTGTCGAAAGGAACACAGTTTTTTGGTCAACAGTTCATGGATAGGTGGTTGGATGGTGGTGATGTGGCGACCAGCTGGCAGGCAGGAGGGTAATTTTGTGGGCACACGCTCAAGTGATGTGGTTGAGGGGTGACTGGTGTCATCATGATGTTATGGCATGATCTAAGTCACAAAAGGTCTAGTCAGATCATGGGATGGCGGTGCTAACATGTGGTAGACTAACAGGTGGCAAGACCAAGTAGGATGGTGAGGTGGTAGAGGTCCCAGCAAATCAGGTGGTGCCACATGGCATAGGTGGTGAGATAAATGGTGGGACCAAAAAACTAGGAGGTGACACATGGATAATGATAAGACCTAGTTGGAGGTAAAACAATGTTAAGGGACATTCAGATTAGGAAGGATCCAATGGTTTTCACCATCGAGTGGAGGAAATACACAAGAAGATATGCATCACGCGATGTGCAAGATCTTGCCACACATCTAGGTCGGTGGTAAGGAGTGTGGGGCTTGTGTAGAAAGGTAAGGGACAAGTGATTCTAAGGCCCAATGGGGAGGTGCCATGTGGAGGTCAATGGATTTTGAGCGGGCTTAAGTAATCTTTTTTACTTCATGCCCAGGTGATTAAAAGGAGATTGATGACTATGTTTTAATGTGAAGATAGGGTTTTATCTCGGCCATTGGATAAATTTTTTTGCACCACCTATAGCCGTTAGAACTGGATATTTAAATATTCAAATTTATTTCCAGGCGACGGTGCTGCCTTCCAAATCAAAGAGCTATTTAATGTTAAATCTAATTTTCTGGGTCGATTTGGCACATTTGTGGGATAATATTAGGCCTAAAATCTAATATGGAATGATATTTTTATGTCTAGACTTGACAGTTGGGGTTTTTGTTCAGATTGATAAATTCTTATAGCGACACCTGGTCTCTTCTCTATTTATGTTGAGTTACTCTCCGCGTCATGGCTTGGAAATTTTTGACTTCATGGTACTGACTCTAAATCCCAAGAAGTATGGCTACAACTCAAATTAGATTGCACAAATTAGAGAAAGGGATAGGGTTTCAAATTGATTGCAGATAGTTGAATGAATTAAATACTTCTAATGCTTGATATGAATAAGTTGTACACCCTAACCCTAAATGATTTGAAGATTTTTGCATCCCTGTTCATATAAAGGGATTTTCAAGATCATTTAAATGGGATGGAGAATTGGGAAAGAAGAGAGCATTAGGATTATATTTGTTTCCAGTCTAGGATATAGCAGATTTTTTTCAGATTGTATTAAGACAGAATTGAAAGTTGTATGATCTTTTGT
The DNA here is from genome assembly GCA_018584345.1 of Thuja plicata. NCBI lineage: Eukaryota > Viridiplantae > Streptophyta > Pinopsida > Cupressales > Cupressaceae > Thuja > Thuja plicata. The sequence continues at coordinate 2,051,773 of MU225940.1, forward strand.
AGATTTTTGCATTGTGTATTTACTTGTCATATTGATGTAGAAACTACATTTCATCAGACTTAATATAAGTGTTCTCAGATTTTAAGTCTCTCCTTTGTGTTATCTTCTGAGTTGTGATTTTTTTGTCTTACTATATAAGTTTTTCTTATGCATATGTTCTATTGCACAAGTCTTTGATCTTAGATCAAATTAAAATGCTTTGGATATAACATTATATTTTTTGGATTATCTACGAAAGGATACTATAAGTAGTGTGTGGTTTGAGAGATTTATGTTTATGGATGTAACATATAAAATGGTACATCTAAAATGTAGGAATAAATAATATTTTCCCTTTTATCCTTAGATACACAAAGGAATGATCAAAATTGATTAACCCCAAAGGAAGGATCAATGCATAAATGAATCAATCAATTGGAAATAAGAGTAAATAAGAAGATCTTAAATTCTGTTTTATAGAAGCGAATGTGTGATAGGTTTAGAAAGATTAAGAAATTTAATTGAAATGAATAGGAGAAATGTATTAACCTTAAAATGTTACAAATTTGAAGAATGCTTTTTTCAGGGGTCTACACTGAGTTTCTGGAAAATATGCAATAAGATCTAGAACAGAAACACAGAGACGAACAAAACCCAGAAATATTTTTCTAATTTGAGATAGTTCTAATTTTGACCCTCAAGTCAATGTCACCATTGACCGAGAATTTCCGATTCCGACCTAGGGAAGAATCGACCTCAAAATTCTTTGATAGAAAATCCATTTCTGGATCCCAATAGTTTGTCAAAAAGGGTATTTGAATCTTCACTCTGATTTGTTGTTCTGAACTTGTACCTGCAAGAAAAATGGATTTATTTGTTTGGGGGAGGGGTTTTCCTTGGTCAAACCCTGGTTTCAGAATTAACCTCAAAGTATAATTGAAATTTCATAAATGAAACAAGATAAATGAACAAATTCACCTTGCTTGTAGAAGCCCTTGTGGTGGATTCAAATCCATGGATCCATAAGTATGCATGCACCAAATAGATGTAGAATTTAGAATGTAGAATGTACGATGTCTCAAATCAATTGCTTGTAGATCTTCAACACCAATATTGAATGTATATGCGAAGAGGAAGAGGCTTGGAGGAATGTGGATGAAGAAATCTTCAACAAGAGGGCTCTATAGAGCTTGAATCCTTCAATGGCTACCAATAGATCTTCTTGATGAATTGAGTGCTTAAGAAGTGCTTGAATTCTTGAGAATGGATGAATGCTTCAATGGCTACTTGGCTTTCTTCAAATCTCGCTTCTTCACCTTTGGATTTCACTTCTTAAGTCTTTGATAGTTGATGATCATGGTTAGAGAAAATGAGAGGAGAACGCTTCCTTATATATGAATCTAAGGAACAATCTTTTAGAGAGGCCTACATAGGAGAATTAAATTCCAATTACACCTATACCCTTATAAGAGGAACTATATTAAATATAATTTAATATTTGTTGCTCCGAAGACCGAAACAACCGACCTAGAAGCAGGAATTAATTCATTCCAAAGCTTGACATCCAAAAAACCTGGAAATATGAAATCTGGACCTTAGGTCAGAAAAAGGTCAATTCTAACCTAGGTCAAAGTCAAGGTCAACTTTAACCCAGAAAGGTTGACTTTGACCCTGAGGTCAAAAATCCTAATTTGCAATTTTGGGTGTCAGAAATAGGCTAGAAAAAGTGGGAAATGGGGTAGAATAGGGGAAAAAACCAAATCCAATTCAGAGACCCATTCAAGGTGCTTGACATGACCCCAAACCAATTACTCAGAAGGCTAAACCAGTCTACAATGGAGGTGCTTCCATTTTCCAACTATACATTTAGCCCCCACTTTAGAAAGAGTATGGACTCAATGCAAACTCTTGGTAAAGGAGATCATAAAGAACGGATAATCTTATTGAAATAAAAAAGGATAAAGGAGTCCTCAATCCCCCAGGGACCTAAATCTTTATCAACCCTAAGATCACGATAAGAGAGACATCACCAGTTAAGGAGAAACGGAGAAAGGGTTTGATTACCTCACCCAATGAGAACTTATGTCCCACTGTGAACCACACAAGGAAACAGTGCAACTGGAAAGATGGAGTTGAACCACCTAGTGAATGTAGCTACTCACTAGTCAATCCATCAAGTAGATCCAATATTAAGGACACCTTCCAACCTTAAGGGATCAAAAAGTTATAAATTGAAACTGGAGAGATCAAGAGATCCATATAAATTTAAACTGGAGGGATTAAGAGATCTTGTAAAGTAAAAATTTGTGCTTTAAGGATTAATATTTAATCCATAAAGTGAAAAAGTTTTAAGTTTTGAAAGTATTTTGAATGTGTGTGTGTGTGCAAAAAGTGAGTAGAGCGTATGCCCCCACATTAGTCATTTATAACACTTTAACAGGAGCAATAGATTGAACGGAAACATAAAAAAATCTACTAATTATATTTCCACTACGAGATGCCCCCAAACAAAGAAAAATCAAGGGAAATACCACATAAACATACAAATTACACAAAAGGGATCTACTTTCTATGGGGTTAGTATGATCATAAGATAACATGATATTATTACTGTATAGTCAGAAAATGGAAGCACTTCCATAAGAGACTGGTTTAGCCTTCCGAGTGAGTGGTTTGGGGTCATGAAAATCACCTCTGAATGGGTTCTTGATCTTGACATGGCTTCACCCCTGACTTGCCTTTCTAACCTCCATTTTATGACTTGAATTCTACATTCTGGGTCTTTGACCTGTGATCCTGGGATCTGAGGACAGGGTCGACCTCCTAGGACAGGGTCAACCTTGACCCTGCCCTAGGATAGGGTCAACCTCAACCTTGTCCTAGGACAGGACTGACCTTGACCCTGTCCTAGGGTCCAAATCCTAGGAACTTTTGGTTTCTGGGATGTCGGTCTTCACAAAAAGTTTTCTCCCGCTTCCGGGTCGACTGTTTTGGGTTCCGAATTGGTTGATTCCTAAATTATATTTAATATAGGTCCTCTCCTAGGGGTAAAGGCTTAAATGATGATTTAATTATCCTATGTAGGCCTCCTTAGAAGATTGCACCCTAATTCCATATAAAAGGAAGCCTTCTCCTCTCATTTTCTCTAAGCATGAGAAACTATCATCAAGCATCATTACACAATTGAGAAGGATTTTCAAGTGAAATTCAAGAAAGCTAAGGAGAAATATTTCAAGCAAGCATCCATCCATTCTCAAGCATTCAAGCATCCATTTTCATAAAGGAGACCCATTGGAGGCCATTGAAGGATTCAAGCTACATAGTGCCCTTTTGGTGATCTCTCCATCCCTCTTCTTCCAAAGCCCTTGTCAAGTTCAAGAACCTATTCAAGACTCGGTGTTGGAGATATACAAGCAAGAGATTGAAGACATCCTTCCATTCTACATTCCATGTTTTGAATCATACTTGTGGATTCACGAATTCGAATCCGCCACAAGGACATTACAAGCAAGGTGAATTTATGTGTTTACTTTGTTTATCTCTACAATTTCAATTATATTATAAGGTTAATTTCAAAACTGGGGTTTGACCAAGGCAAACCCCTTCCCCCCAAAAAACAAATTTTTTTCTTGTAGGTACAAGTTTGGGACTGTAAATCTGAGGCCAGATCTGAATACCCTTTTCAGATTTCTTTTAGACTATGCGAACAGGGACACTTTTGGAGTTAAGCAAATCGAGTTGGAAAAAGTGGTACAGGGTCAACCTTTTTTATAAGACGACATTGGAATGAAAAAATATTTCTGGGTTTTGTCCGTCTCTCTATTCCAGTTTGGTATCAACTGTCAACATCTCCAGAAACAGTCTACAGATCTCAGAAAACAACAATCTTTAATCTACCACTTTTGAAGGTTGGTACTTCCTCCTATTCTTTTCAATTACTGTCATTAATCATATTAATCAATCAATTTATAGAATTTAAGATCCCCTTTCTTGGTCTCTTTCCAAATATTGGATTCATTTGTGTATTAACCCTTTGGGGTTGATCAAAATTGGATCTCCTATTTGTGTGTTTGAGGGTGAAAGAAAGGAGCATCTTATCTTCCCTTAATCACAATCACAATTACAATATACAATCAACATAGATAAAAATTAACAATTCAAACCCTCTTAAACCAGAATTCTCTCCTTTACATTTTGGTAACATATCATCATCAATCAATTCAATCAACATGTAAAAAAAATTTATGTTACATTTTGGTGAACCCGTGATAGACAACTCTTTCTTTTGGTGTTAGATTTGCATTGTGTATGATAGATCTTGCATGTTCTTTCAAATTACATTTCAATTAAATAGATCTAAAATTTTGTATTAGTTCATTTGCATTGTATTGGTGTATGAGCTTTACTACA
>MU225940.1:2062071-2075521 GCA_018584345.1 Thuja plicata
CCCTTTCTTGGTCTCTTTCCAAATATTGGATTCATTTGTGTATTAACCCTTTGGGGTTGATCAAAATTGGATCTCGTATTTGTGTATTTGAGGGTGAAAGAAAGGAGCATCTTATCTTCCCTTAATCACAATCACAATTACAATATACAATCAACATAGATAAAAATTAAATATTCAAACCCTCTTAAACCACAATTCTCTCCTTTACATTTTGGTAACATATCATCATCAATCAATTCAATCAACATCTAAAAATTTTTTATGTTACAATTACAAATGAATTTTCATCATTCCCCAAATAAAGTAGAACTAAAATCACAATAGAGGAAAGAAAACTCAAGAGTTATGAAGAAGAGTCTTTTTTGACCATAGCATGGAGACCAAAAAGAATCAGTGCTACCATGTTGCAGATCCAAGAGGACTACACAAGGAAAACATTTATGAACAATAGAAAAAGTACAACATAACATGAAGACTTCATATATAAGAGTAAAGATACATATAGAGGAATTTGTACAACAAGTTTGATTCCTTTATCACCTTGCATCAACAAAGTAACAAGGGTCATATAAAAGAGTCTAACAAACATTTAGCAAACATATAACAGGAGAAGCACAATACAACATTCAAACACAAAAAGGGATACCATGAAGGATAAGCCAATCAGGCACATTGCCTACCCTCCCCATCTCAGTTTGTATAATTTAGGGAAGGTGGGAAACTCACAAGAGGGACTATATCTAATACAGTAGGAATAATAGCTAGTTCCAAGCAAGGATCCTCTTGAGAATTGCGTTGCTCAATACTAGGTGTAATTATCAATTGAGTTGAAAGAATATGAAGTAAATCAGTATCAAGATCAATGGTCTCATATTCATCACTAAGATCAATAGGATCATCAAGAGTATCTTCCTCATCAAGATTAATTAAAATAGGATCTAAGATGCGAATAGGATCATCATACTCATTCATCTTAACATCATTATGAATATTAACTTCTTCCAACACATCAGGCATAGGCTGGTCAAAAGAAGGCAAATAATTTTGAAGAATAGAAGCACAGGCCCTAGCATTAGCTCTATGCTTCTTATGACGTTCATTAGCATATTTTTTACATTTTTCTTTGTTTGACACATGTTGAGAACTAGGAGGAATAACAACTAGTTCTTTCATAGGTTCTATAGGAGGACTGGTAGGATTCTCAATAGGCTGAGAAGTGACTCTGGGAGGTTGAGTAATAGAGCTAGAAATAATAGATAAAGGAGGTATGGAAGGAGTAGGATAAAGACCATGGTTAAGATCTATCCGAGGCATGCTTAAATCGACAATATTGTGATGTTTATAGGATTGATAGGAACAAAAAAGGTTATCAGGGCGAGGAGGACATGATTAGGTAATGAAGGCCAAAAGATATCAAGAGTAGCACAATTTCTAGGCCTAGAAGGCTGATACAAACTATGATTAATCATTTTCACTTCTCCATTATGAATGAACTTAAGATATTTAGGAATAGGAGAAGCAATAGCATGCATAGCAGTTATCCAAGTCAAACCAAATTTGACTTCAAATTGATCAGAAGTAGGAATGACAATGAAGGTAGTATCTACAAATTTACCACAAAGTTTAATAGGAAAGCTAATAGAACCAAGTACAAGATACAAAAAACCATTACAAGTTTGGATCCATGCATCAGATGGATCATAACAATCATGTTGTAGGTTTTTCATAAAAAGGTTTTCCTCAGTAATGACATTTATTAAAGATGTGGGATCAAAAAGACAACCATGTGTAGGTATCTTAGCAATCCTAGCATAACTATAAAATGGACCATCGTGATGATATGTAACTGATTGAATGTTTGACAATGTTAAGTTGAAGATAATGCAGGTCATTAAATCAGTTAATGGACTGTATTGTCATTAATGTCAACTTGACATCATCTGTATGGTCATGTACATAATGCCAAAGAATTCAGAGAACCAAAGGAACCAAAGTTATGCTTTCAGAAATACATAAAAACCATGTACTCACTAAGTGACAAACAACACAGAAGGAGTGTACATTGACGGAAAGAGCGAAGAAGAACAGTCACAGTGATACCCGACGATCAAAAGCATAGTGTTGCCCGACGAAGAAAAACCACAAAATGCCTGACAAGCAAAGTCAGAGGGTTGCCCAATGAGTAAAATTCCAATGATGCCCGACAAACAGAGATCACAAAGCTAACTAGAATCTCACTAATGAATCAATCAGTTGTCACCAACAACTAACTACAGTGGTGACTGATAGAACAAAGAGTTTAGAAAATGACAAAATATCTAGCTGGCAGAGCTAAATATAGACTTAACTGGTTGTCTACTTTGTTTTATTCAAATAGAGATAAGTGATTGATTTAAAGATGATTTGTACAATTGACAAGAAGATATCTATGAGACAAATTAGGATTTATGCTTTAAATCTAATTGGCTAGATTGTTTATCATGCCAATAATCAAGAATTAAGAAATAATGAATATTATATCTATATAAGAGACAAGTTTAATTCATTTACGAATGGGATTAAGGGGAGTGAATAGAAAGAGGATTCTGAAGAGAAGCAGATGAAGAACAACTTCATGTAGTGATGATCAAACAAGCTGAAGGAGAGCTAAGGAATTCTGCAAACAACTAACGAACTATGAGCACAACATCACAAAGTAGAAAGTGTGGAGCACAAGGATTGAATTGATAGATTGGTTAGAGAGGTAATGTACTTAAATAGATCTGAAAATCTGCAATTCAAGTTGCAATATGAATAGGTCATAGGGTTTCAGTTTAACCACTGAAGCATCAAGTCTCTTAACCGAGCAGGACTTAACAATCTTCTATATATTAAGGTACATCTCAAGGAGTGCCAAAAAGGTTGATTTATGAAAGTAGCATTGGACTTTCCCGATACCTATTGACAGTCTAAGGAGGCTGATTCAAGGATGGTATCAATAGATGCCTGATACTAAGTCACAACCTCTATGTATAAAATCCTCTAACAAGGTTGCACTTAACAGTGTGTTTGTAACCTTTAACAAGGTTGGCTCCTAACAGGGCTCACTTTAGAAGAGTGAAAATTTGGGGTACCGGTCGCAATGGTTTTTCCCTTAACAGGGTTTCCAAGTTAAAATTCATGTGTTATGTGTGTATGATTCATTTCTTTACTATTTTTCATCTTACATAGCTAACTCTAGATTGATCAGTATACTATGCTTATTTACTGAGTTTCGGTAAATAGTTATACAGCTTATTGGTAATCAAGAAAGAATAAGGATTGAAAGAGAAAACTAACTGATAGTTAATCATCATTAGTATTTCATGGCATGCATCTTGTAGGGACATAATAATATGAGATTTATTGATTGGTGGTTAAGTTTGAAGGATAAATTTTTGAGGCCACTAATTCACCCCCCCCTCTTAGTTATTACTAACAATTGGCATCAGAGCTTGTGTGCTTAGAAAGGAAGGTTTAAAGACCTAAGTCAAGATCACAAGATGAATAGACGAGATGTGCCCAAGTTAAACAAAGACAACTTTGCTTCATGGAAAAGAAAGATAAGACTCCACTTATCAAGCATTGGTAATGATGTTACTCAAGTCCTAAATACTGAATATGTGTTTCCCAAAGGAGTATTAACAGTACATCAATTTAGAGAGAAGCATGAGCACAACTTCATTGTCATAGAGCTTTCTTTCTCACTCTCTGATGTTGAATTTGAAGATGTCAAAGATTGCAAAACTAAAAAGAAGATGTGGGACAAACTAAAACTTGTACATGGAAGTGATACAAATTTTGTGAGAGCCAAGGAAGAAAGCATTAGAGGAAAGTTTTTTGATCTCAGAATGAAAAAGGAGAAAACATCACACAATACAACACAAGAATCAAAGAAGTAGTCAATTCTATACAAGGAGTTGGAGGTACACTTGAAGAGGAGATAGTGGTAAGCAAAATCTTAAGAACCTTACTTCCTGTATATGCTATTAGAGTTTCTTTCATTCAATAAATGAGAGCAGTAGCAAACAATACAGTCACTCTTGATAGTTTAATTGGTAGGCTGATTTCATTTGAGATGAATAACTTTGATAATAGTGTCTTACCGAACTTAGAGTCTATATTTAAATCTTCTATGAGAATAAGCAAATCAAGTCATAGACACACATCTAGAAGAGATAGTGAAATTGAAAGTGAAGAAGAGGATCTAGATGAAATAGAAGCACTTATGGCTAGAAGAATGCAGAGAGGCAAAGGTAAATACAAAGGCAAGTTACCACTTGTATGCTTTAATTGTAAAGAGATTGGACACTTTTCTGCAAGATGTCCAAATAGAAGAAAAGATGACAGAGTTAATGACAGATATTTTGAGAAAAAATACGATAGAGGTGATAACAAATATTACAAAACTTACCGACAATCAGAAAGAAGAGATACCCAAGACTACAAGGACAAAGGCAAGAAAGACAACTACCTAGATGCTTGTAAAGATGAAGATACTGACACCAAACCTGATGAATACATCGAGATGGTGTTTGTGGCTATGAAAGATGATTCAGATGAAGATGAAAGGTATGTAGATACTACACTCATATCTAAGGTTAGCAAGAATGACATCTAGATTATAGATAGTGGATGCACTCACCACATGACCGGTGACAAAGCAAAGTTTAACACTTTTGAGTATTATAATGGTGGTAGAGTAAGAATGGGTAATGATACACCTTGTCCAGTTGAAGGTAAAGGAACCATAATGTTTAATAACCTAGTTAAATGTGAAAATGCTTATTGGGTAAAAGGATTGAATTATAATCTATTGAGTATTTCTTAGCTGAATAATTCAGGTCACAGAGTAGCATTTGAGAATAAGAAGGCAAAGATCTTCATTGAATCTACAAGCTTGATTGGTATCAGTGAACAAATAAAAGGTAACTTATTCTATCTAAATGATACTAACACCACTTGCTTAATGACTAGAAAAAAAGACATATGGTTGTGGCACAAAAGATTGTGTCATGTGAATTTTGATAACATGATGAAAATAAGTAGAAGGAGAAATGTAAGAGGCTTACCGATGATGTCAAATCCTGACAACATCATGTGTAAGAATTGTCAAAAAGGTAAGATGACAAAGTCTAATTTCAAAAGTAAAACCCCTACATCTGATGATATTCTAGAATTAATCCATATTGAACTATGTGGACCAATGGGGACAAAGAGTTATTATGGAGATAGATATTTTATTCTCTTTGTTGATGATTACTCTAGAATGATGACATTTATGTTTCTAAAAGATAAATCTAAAGCATTCAAGATGTTTAAATGGTATAAGGCTATGGTAGAGAAACAAAGTGGTAAGGATTTGAAATGCTTGAGATCAGATAGAGGAGGAGAGTTATATCAGATGAATTCACTAACTTCTGCAATGAGCATGGTATAACAAGATAAGTTTCTACACCAAGAACACCACAGCAAAATGGGATTGCTGAGAGAAGGAAAAAATCCATAGTTGATTGTGCTAGAACACTGATGATAGAGAAAGGCATCACCCAAATCTTATGGAGGGAAGCTGTCAGTACTGCTTGTTAGTAATAACTGATTGGGGGGTGAATCAGTGGCCTCAAAAATTAATCCTTAAATCAAACCTTCAAAACTTATAACCACAAATTATTTCTCAAGTTATCTTCTGTCCTACAAGATGAATGCCTTGAATAACTTATATCAATTTACTACTTGTCAGATTGCTCTGTTAAACCTTCTTCTTTATGTTTACCGATAAGCAGTCATCTATTTACTGAAATATAGTAAATATGTAGAGTATACTGATATATCTAGAATGAATTATGTAAGATACAAAATAGTAAATAAATGAATTATATACAAATAACACATGGATTTTAACATGGAAACCCTATTAAGGGAAAAATCACTGGGACCGGTACCCCAGATTTTCACTCTTTTGAAGTGAGCCCTATTAAGAGCCAACCATGTTAAAGGTTACAAACACACTGTTAGGTGTGACCTTGTTAGAGCATTTTATACATAGAGGTTGTCACTTAGTATCGGGCATCTAATTCTTCCATCCTTGAATCAACCTCTTTCATAGACTATCAATAGGCATCGGGCATATCCAATGCTACTTTCATGAATCAACCTTTTTGGCACTCCTTGAGATATACCTCAATATATAGAAGACTGTTAAGTCCTGCTCAGTTAAGAGACTTCATGCTTCAATGGTTAAACTGAAACATTATGACCTATTCATATTGCAACTTAAATTGCAGATTTTTGGATCTATTTAGGTATATTACCTCTCTGACCAATGTATCAATTCAATACCTGTGCTCCACACTTTCTGCTCTCTGATGTTGTGCTCATTGTTTGTTGGTTTTCTGTAGAATTCCTTAGCTCTCCTTTAGCTTGTTTGATCAGCACTGCTTGAAGTTGTTCTTCATCAGTTTCTCTTTAGCATCCTATTTTTATTCACTCCCCTTGATCCCCCTTTTTAAAAAAATGAATTAATCTCGTCTCTTATATAGACATAATATTCATTATTTCTTGGTTCTTGATTCTTGGCGTGATAAATAATCCACCCAACATAACTCCTGATTTGTCTCATGGATATCTTCTTGCCAACTGTACAAATTAGCTTTAAATCAATTACTTGTCTCTGGCTTTATCTGGATGAATAAAACAATGATAAGTATCTGTTAACTCTATCTTTAGCTTCTTGCCAACTAGGCATTTTGTCATTTTATGAATTCTCTATTCTATCGGTCAATAATTTAGTTAGTCATCGGTGATAACTGACTGTTACGTTGGTGTGACTTCACTTGTCATCAGGATCTCTGTCCTTCTCTTTTCCATTGGGAAACATTAAAATTTTTCCTGTTAGGTTACTCTATTTTTTTCTTGTCGGGAAACACTGCAACTCTATTCGTCAATAATTCTATGTATTTCTTCGTCGGGAAACACTGTGACTTTGTTCTTTTACTATGACCATCGGGTGCACTCCGTTGGTGTATTCAGTCACTTAGTGAATACTAGACTTGTATGCATTAGTGATTAGCATATCCTTGATTCATGATTTCTTTGAAGTCTTTGGCAGTATCTCCATGACCATACAGATTATATTAAGTTGACATCAATGACAATACATTAACTGATTTAATGATTTGCATGATCATCAACTTAACATCTTCAAACATTTAATCTGTTACATGTCATCAATCTCTCCCTTTGGAATTGATGGCAATATACTATATTATCATACTATATTTATTTCTAATACAATATGAAATATACAGTTTCATCAATCTTTTTTAATGTAGCTATTACAAATGTTTAGTTTTTGGTAAGCTCAAGTAGCTTTGATTTGATTCTTGTAGGATTTCTATCTGTCTTCAATCCTTTCACTAGATGGATGTAGAATATTTCTTTCTCTAATTTGATGTGTTCTCCTTCTGTGTCAAACTCTCTCCCTTTGACTGTTCTCCTTTCTATTGATGTTTTTTATTTCACTTGTTAGCAACTCTCCCGTAGTATAATATTTACATACAATCTCTCTCCCTAAGGATATAATCTCTCCCTATTGGAGTAATGTGATAATGGATAATCTCTCTCCCTTTCCATAAGGATGTGATAATATGGATAATCTCTCTCCCTTTGACAACAATGCCAAAAAAATATCTCACAAATATCTGACATTAATGTCAAGCTAACTTTTCTCTCCATCCATAATATATTCCTTGAATTTCCCTTATCCATCAGGAATACAACAATATGCTCTGTGCTTGGTGATGATATATACATGTTTGTATATAGATGTATCTTTGAATTTCATCTCTTTTCTTGCATCAATCATGAATTATATTTTGATAATATGTAAGATGATGCAGCCTTCTAGTCATCTTACTGAACAGTAGACAAGGGTTTGGCCCCTAGTCTCTTTCTCAAGTACTTAAATGCATCCTTGGGCAGTGGCTTAGTGAAGATATCGACTAATTTTTCCTTTGATTGCACATACTCAAGTATTACCTCCTTTGCCTGAACTTGTTTTCTCAAATAATGATACTTGATGGCAATATGCTTTGTTTTAGCATCCATGACTTGATTTTTGGAAATGTTAATTGTGCTTGTATTATCACAATAGATAATTATTGGTTCTAAAATTTTCATATGCATACCTTTTAGTAACTGTTTGATCCATGCAATATTTGAGCAGTTTGCAGCAGCAACAACATACTCTACTTCTGCAGTAGATTGTGAGATGCATCCTTGTTTCTTGCTGATCCATGTGACAAGTCTGTCACCCATGAAGAATTCTCCTCCAGTTGTGCTCTTTCGATCATCAATATTTCTAGCCCAATCAGTGTCGATAAAGACTTGAAGTTCAAATTTTCCTTCTCTCCTAAACCATAAGCCATATTCCTCGATATTCTTCAGATATCTTAGGATTCTTTTCACAACAGTCATTTGTGACTCTCTGGGATTAGAAAACAATCTAGCAACTATTCCTACTGCATGTGCAATATCTGGTCTTCTATGTACAACATACATTAGTTTTCCAATCATCGATTTGTACAAAGTTTGATTTACCTCTAATGACTTGTCCTCCTTTGTCAGTTTGCATCTAGTTTTCCATCAATTTTAGTACTTCTTTGATGTACTTGGATTGTGTAATGAAAATACCTTTTCCTTGTTGCATGATCCGCAGACCAAGAATGAACTTGATCTCTCCAAACATAGACATCTCAAATTCTTTGCTCATCTCATTTGCAAATGATTTGCATAGCATATAATTGCCTCCAAATATGATGTCATCAACAAATATCGCAGCAATCAAGGTGTTAGCATCAGTATCTTCCTTCAAGTAAAGATTATTGTTTTCACTAGTTCTTACAAATCCAATACTTATAAGATAGGAATGAAGTCTTTCATACCAGGCTCAGGGTGCTTGTTTCAATCCATATAGGGCTTTGTGAAGTCTACATACCATGTCCCTCTTGTCTGGATCAACACACCCTTCTATTTGTTCAATGTATACCTCTTCTTCAAGTATTTCATTCAGGAATACAGACTTAACATCCATTTGATATACCTTGAATCCTTTATATGCAACATAAGCAAGTAATATTCTTACTCCTTCTATCCTAGCAATGGGTGCAAAGGTCTCTCCATAGTCAATTTCTTCTTCTTGTGCATACCCCTTGCATACTAGTCTTGCTTTATTCCTTGTGAATTCTCCATTCTCATTCAACTTATTCCTGAATATCCATTTTGTACCGATGACATTCTTGTCATCTAGCCTTAATGCAAGTGTGCATGTCTTGTTTTTCTCTATCTGTTCAATCTCCTCATTCATAACACTAATCCATTCATCATTATATAGTGCAACATTGATAGATTTAGGCTCATAATCACAAATAAGACATCTTGTATTTAGATACTTACTTCTAGTACTCATACCAACCCTTTTATCTCCTATAATATGGTCGTGTGGATGGTTCTTTCTGACATATCTTGAAAGTATAGGTATATCTCTTTTTCTATCAGCTTGATCATCATTTTTTTCTTCATTCTGTTCTTCATCAATTTGCGCATCATCTTGAGCAATATTCTGATTGTCAGTATTTGCAGCCTGATGCTCGGGTGCAATAATCTGTTGCTTGGGAGCTCTACATTGTTGGTAGGGTAGAGTTTCAGGTTCCTCATTGTAAGTGAGCTTATTGTAGTCCCCTGGTTCTTTCCTGTTCATTCTTCTCTACAAATTCATCTATCTTTACATTTGCACTTTCAATAATTTTGTTAGAGGCTTTGTTTAGACATTTATACGCCTTTCTCTTGGTAGAATACCCTAGAAAAATTCCTTCATCACTCTTGGAGTCAATTTTTCCATTTCTATAATCTTTTAAGATATAACATTGATTGCCAAAATTTTTGAAATAACTTACATTGGGTGTGTATCCATACCATAGCTCATAAGGTGTCTTTTTGGTATCTTTCTTCAATTATACTCTGTTCAATGTGTAAACAATAGTACGGACAACTTCCCTCCAAAATATTTGGGTGATTCCTTTCTCTATCATCAATGTCCTTGTACAATCAACTATGGATCTATTCCTTCTTTCAGCAATTCCATTCTGCTGTGGTGTCCTTGGTGTAGGGACCTTTCTTTTGCTTCCATGCTCATTACAAAATTTAGTGAATTCATCTGAAATAAATTTCCCTCCTCTATCTGACCTTAAACATTTTAGCTCCTTACCACTTTTCTTCTCAACCATTGCTTTGTACCATTTAAACATCTTAAATGCTTCTGATTTATCTTATAGAAACATGACTGTCATCATTCTAGAGTAATCGTCAATAAAAATAATAAAATATCTATCTCCATAATAACTCTTTGTCCTCATAGGTACACATAAATTAGTATGGACTAATTCTAGAATTGCATCATATGTATGGGTTTTTGTTTTAAAACTAGACTTTGTCATTTCACCTTTTTGACAATTCTTACACATGATATTGTCAAGCTTGGTCATCATTGGTAAGCCTCTGACATTTCTCTTTTTGATAATCTTTATCATGTTGTCAAAGTTCACATGACACTATCTTTTTTTCCATAACCATATGTCTTTGTTTGTAGCAATCAAACAAGTGGAGTCAGTATGACTCAGATAGAATAAGTTACCTTTTGTTTGCTCACCGATACCAATCAGATTTCTAGATTTATTGAAGATCTTTGCCTTCTTATTTTCAAATGCTACTTTGTGACCTGAATTATTCAACTGAGAAACACTCAATAGATTATAATTCAACCCATTTACCCAATAAGAATTCACACATTTTATCTGGTTATTCAACATTATTGTTCCTCTACCTTCAACTGGACAAGGTGTGTCATTAACCATTCTTACTGAACAACCTTTATAGTATTCAAAAGTCTCAAAATTTTGCTTATCACCAGTCATATGTGATGACATGTAACTAATTTAATGTTTGATAATGTTAAGTTGAAGATAATGCAAAGCATTAAATCAGCTAATGGTTTGTATTGTCCTTAATGTCAACTTGATATCATTTATACAATCATGTACATAATGCCAAAGACTTCAGATAATAAAGAGAACAAAGGTTATGATTTCAGCAATACATAAATGTCAAGTATTCACTAAGTGATAGATAACACCGATGGAGTGCACACCATCGATAAAGCCAAAGAAGAAAATTCACAGTGATACCCAACGAGCAGAAGACAATGTTGCCCGATGAAGCAAAACCACAAGATGCCTGACGAGCTGAAAATAGAGTTGCCCGATGAGTAAAAATCTAATGATGCCCAATGGACGGAGATCCCAAAGCTAACTGGAGTCATGCAGACGGAACTGTCACTTGTCATTGACAACTAACTGAAGAATGAACCGATGGAATAGAGAGTTCAGAAAATGACAAAATATCTAGCTAGCAAGAGCTAAAGATAGACTTAACTGGTTGTTTTATTTGTTTTATTTGACCATAATTAAGTAATTGATTTAAAGAGGATTTGTACAGCTGGCAAAAAAATAACTACGAGATAAATCAAGAGTTATGCTTTAAATCAAATTGTTCGGATTTTTTTTCACGCCAAGAATCAAGAATCAAGAAACAGTGAATATCATGTCTATATAAGAGACAAGCTTAATTCATTTTCAAAAACACATTCCCAGAAAAGGGATTAAGGGTTGTAAATGAAATGAGGATGCTGAAGAGAAACTGATGAAGGAGAACTTCATACAATCCTGATCAATAAAGCTAAAGGAGAGCTAAAAATTTTTGCAGACATTGACGAATAGTGAAGCACAACATCACATAGCAGAAAGTGTAGAGTGCAAAGAATTGAATTGATACATTGATCAGAGAGGTAATGTACTTAAATAGATCTGAAAAATCTGCAATTCAAAGTTTCATTAGAAATAGGTCAGAGTGTTTTAGTTTAACCATTGAAGCATCAAGTCTCTTAACATAGCAGGACTTAACAGTCTTCTATATCAATAGGTAGATCCAAAGGAGTGCCAAAAAGGTTGATTCATGAAGTAGCATTGGATTTTCCCGATACCTATTGACAGTCTAAGAAGGAGGCTGGTTCAAGGATGGTAGCAATAGATGCCCATTACTAAGTGACAACCTCTATGTATAAAATCCTCTAACAAGGTCACACTTAATAGTGTGTTTGTAACCTTTAATAGGGTTGGCTCCTAACAGGGCTCACTTCAGAAGAGTGAAAATTTGGGGTACCACTCCCAGTGGTTTTTCCCTTAATAGGGTTTCCACATTAAAAATTCATGTGTTATATGTGTATGATTCATTTCTTTATTGTTTTGTATATGACATAGTTAACACTTGGTTGATCGGTATACTCTGCTTATTTACTTAGTTTCGGTAAATAGTTATACAACTTATCGGTAATCAAGGAGAATAAGGATAGAAAAGGAAAATCGATAGACACTTATTCATTATAAGTATTTCATGGCATGCATCTTGTAGGGACTTAATAATTTGAGGTTTATTTGATTGGTGGTTAATGTTTTAAGGATAAATTTTTGAGGCCACTGATTCACCCCCCCTCTCAGTTATTACTAACAATTGGTATCAGAGCTTGTGTTATTAGAAAGAAAGGTTTCAAGACCTAAGAAAAGATCAAAAGATGAACAGACAAGATGTGTCCAAGTTGAAAAAAGACAACTTTGCTTCATGGAAAAATAGGATAAGACTCCACTTATCAGGTATTGGTAATGATGTTACTCAATTCCTCCACTACTACATTTGGGGCCAAATTTCGACAGAAGTTTTTGACGGGTAAATTTTTCTTATGAATTTGGTATTTTTTTTTGTAATAGACCC
Organism: Thuja plicata; assembly: GCA_018584345.1. Lineage (NCBI taxonomy): Eukaryota > Viridiplantae > Streptophyta > Pinopsida > Cupressales > Cupressaceae > Thuja > Thuja plicata. The sequence continues at coordinate 2,074,969 of MU225940.1, forward strand.
TGATGATGTTGGTATTCTGATGGGTTTTTAATTAACCATCAAAATTATGACAGATTCGGGGTATACATTAAAAAAAAAGTGAAACAGCCTCATCATTTTTATTTCAATTGGAGAGCAGGAGAAAAGGAGCGACAACTGAGCACGGGAGAAGGTATGTGATTTCTTCATCTTTTGAGCCTTTGGCATCATATTCAAATGCATTTCATTTTATTGTTGAGGGAGTTGCTCTCTAAAATGACCACATTCTACTGGTGTCGTGCCTTAGCCAGTTCTTTATCTCTATTATTTAATGTTATTGGTGCTTGTGCTCAAGGATATCGATTCACTGTATTCAAATGTTTGGATTCACATTTGTTGATATTACTGGCATGTGTGTTTAATGATGCCATTGTATATTGCTATCACTAAAATGACTGTATTCTACTAGTGTCGTGCCCTAGCCCGTGCTTTAACTCCATTATTTGATGTTATTGGTGCTTGTGCTCAAGGATATCCATTTTTTTGAAATGTTGACTATGGTTATCAAATGGATAGCCCGTGAGCTTCTAGCTAG
>MU225940.1:2101883-2117379 GCA_018584345.1 Thuja plicata
ATGTCTCTCCATAGTCAATTCCTTCCTCTTGTGCATAACCTTTGCATACCAGTCTTGCTTTATTCCTTGTTACCTCTCCATGTTCATTCAGCTTGTTTCTGAATACCCACTTTGTACCTATTACATTCTTGTTGTTAGGTCTTGGTACTAGTGTCCATGTCTTGTTCTTTTCAATCTAGTCTTCATTGTCCAAAGCATCTTTTACTGTCTTAGGCTCAAAATCACATAGCAAACATGTGTCTTCTCTTAATTTGCCTCTTGTCATAACTGCAGAATCCTTTTCTCCTATGATTTGATCAGGTTTATGGTGCCTTCTTACATATTTTTCCAAAGTAGGCTCTTTCTTAGCTTCAATTTGATCATTCAAGTTCAATTCAAGGGGAAACTCTGACTCGACATCTCCATCAGATAGCTCGGAAATCATCTCCTATTGTCTGAAAATTTCATTCTATATCTCGGCAGGTGTAGACTGTTGCTCGACAACTTCTTTTTTAGTTTTGTTAGAATCCTCCTCTTCAGGATATGTGAATGACCTGCAAATTTCAGGCTCAATCATGCCTTCAACTTCATTTCTTTTTGCATATTCATCAATTATAACATTTTCACTTTCAACAATTTTGTTAGTGTTAGAATTGAAACATTTGTATGTCTTACTCTTAGTGGAATATCCAAGAAATATGCCTTCTTCTCCTTTAGCATCAATTTTACCATTTCTGTTATCCTTCAGTATAAAACATCTACTCCCAAAGACTTTAAAATAACTTATAGTAGGTGCATATCCATACCATAGCTCATAAGGTGTAGTATTTGTACCTTTCTTGACTTATACTCTGTTCAGGGTATAAATAGCTATACTCACAACTTCTCTCCAATATTTATGTGCAATATTTTTCTCCATCATTAATGTTCTAGCACAATCCATGATAGATCAATTTCTTCTTTCAGCTATACTATTCTGTGGTGGTGTCCTAGGTGCTGACATCTATCTTTTTATCCCTTGGTCATTGCAGAACCTATTAAAATCATTAGAAATGAACTCACCTCCTCTGTCAGATCTCAGACATTTCAAACTCTTACCTATTTCCTTTTCAACTTTTGCCAAGTACCACTTAAATAATTGAAATGCATCAAATTTTTCTTTGAGAAACATAACAGTCATCATCCTAGAGTAGTCATCTACAAATAGAATAAAATATTTGTCTCCACAGTAACTTTTTTCACCAATAGGTCCACAAAGGTCAATACGAACCAATTCCAGAATATTCTCAAAAGTTTGAGTTTTGCTTTTAAAACTAGATAACTAGATTTAGTCATTTTGCCCAACTGACATTGCTTACACATTGCATTCTTAGGTTTCTTTAACTTAGGCAGCCCTCTGACCTTTTTCAATTTACTTATGCTTACCAAGTTATCAAAGTTAACATGACATAGCCTCTTATGATATAACTAAACATCATTATATTGTGCAAACAAGCATCTCTCTTCTGCTAAATCCAGATAGAACAAGTTACCTTTTGTTTTCTCACCACCTCCAACTAATTCTCCATTGGCATCATAGATCTTTTCTTTCCTGTGATGGAATTCAAATCTGTAACCAGAAGTGTTTAGCTGTGAAACACTCAACAAGTTATACTTAAGATCATCAACCCAATATACATCATCATGTCTAATCTTGTTCGTCAATTGAATTGATCCTTTCCCTTTGACTCTACAAGGTGTATCATTACCAAACTTAACATATCCACATTTGCATTGATCTAAGGTTTCAAGTTTGTCCTTATCACCAGTCATGTGATGTGAAAAACCACTGTCAATAATCCAATGATGACCTTTACTCATATAAGAAATTAGTGCAGTTGTCTCATAATCATCAAAATCATCTTTCATTGCAACATACACTACTTCTATATCATTTTCTTCAGATTTGTCAGATTCACTGTCAGAAGCTTCTTTAGCTATATAACAAGATTTCTTACCTTTTTCTTTGTAATCCTTGTACTTTTTGTAGTCTCGGTCATCCTTTCTATCTTTGTACTTGCTGTCTCTTTTTTAATCTTTTTCATTCTTGTCAGGACATCTAGCAGCAATATGACCAACTTTGTTACAAGAAAAACAAATAATAGGAAGTTTACCTTTGAATTTTCCTTTTACTTTAGCTAGTCTCCATGCCATAAGCGCCTCAAGCTCTTCTAGATCATCATCTAAGGTGTCACTATCACTATCCACACATTTCTTTCCTTCCCTTGATTTCCTGATGATGATCTGTGACTTGAATGTAGATTCAATAGCTTGTGGAGTATAGTTGTCAAAATTTGACATCTCAAATGCAGTAAGTCTGCCTACCAGAATTTCTAGAGTTAAATTGTTATTAGGAGTACATCTCAGTTCTTTAAATGCAGATACTCTAATAGCATAAATAGAAAGAATTTTTCTCAATACCTTTCTCATGATAGTGTCTTGTAACGCCCTGCCAGGGAACCCAAGAGAGATTAACCTAAACATGTCACTATGTGTGCTGAATAATGTTTTTTTTTAATTAACATAAAGAAACATACAATCATATGGAAGCGATTACCATTTATACACTTGTCTTACACTCACATAGATTACATGACTCGAGGGGTCCATGATGTTGAATTACTTAAAGAAAAACACAACTAACATAATAACAAAAGATTTCATCTGATTAATCATAACAAATACAACTTACATAACCATAATTACAATCCTCATGGATAACCATGAAACTACCATAAACTCACATCCACTGCACATGTCGTAGGGTATGTGGTAATCACTCTAAACTACTTACTATTACAATTTCCAGATTAGGTATCACATGCGATACTCTAATACAGGGTTACAATAATCCAATACATAAGTAATAAAGGAACATAAAGAGCTCATCTGCAAAGAACCATCAAGCACCTGGTACAAGGACGTCGAATCTCAATGGATAAAGAATCACTACCACCCATCCATGTGGAACCACAAAGGTCCACCCCACCGTGCTGAGGAGATAACAACAAATCCCAATCGGATATCCAAAACCAAGAAGGAATAACCACTAAGCAAGGGATCCTGATAGCTCTCTAATCCAGTGTACTAATCATCACAAAGGTAAGACTCACTAATCCAGAGGCAACCAACAATGTAGGAAATCTAGCATGTGTATAGGAAGGTTTCATCATGTAGGTCTACCCTTAAGTTCAGCCGAGATAATCACGAAGGATTTCGGCACCCAAGTGACCATACACGGAGCTAATGTCCTCTCATACTGACAAGGCCCACTAACTATGTCAGATACCTCACAGGGTAACTAACATCTTCTCCAAACCATCTTAGCCTATACTAGCACTCTAGCATGGGTGAGGACACATCTTATTAATACATTTTAATCTCTCAAATATGTCTTTAATTATCACTTATTAAGAAACTCTACAATAAGTAACCGCAGTAGTCTCTTACGGACACGAAACTTATTGCAAGCCACCTCCTACTACACATCTAGGTAACCTACCCTAGGCTCAAAAATATCAATAGATCTAGCATAGGTCACAACCCTAGTGTAACCCAAATCGGTATCCCACACAATAGGAACAGTCACACATAGGTACACATACAAGTACATAATCGAAAAGGTCATCATGGTCAGTTTAGGGTAATAGCATAGAACACACATGCCATAAAGTAACAGAAACATAAATTACACCCTTCCAGCCCCTGTATACATCTTAGGTCGTCTAATGCCCCAAATAACCACATATACAAGCACAAGAGATCCATAAAATGCCTAGAACTGAAAACGTCCTAAAGGACTGAAAAACAAATGTAAGTGAATAGCATTTCAACCAATTAAAAACCTTCTATATGCATAAATTAAATTTCCTTTATGCGTTAGGTTATAACAACAATAATCTCCTTTGACTAATCGACCACATTTATTAAAACGCACATCCGAAATATTAGCCAAATTTGATAATTATTATATATATTAATTTAAAATTAATAACCTCCTATTAATTCAAATTAATAATTAAATAACGATGCAATATATCTAGCCCTCTAATATATTTCTGATTTAAGTTTCTTAATCGAAGAAAATATTAAATACCCATCTATCAATTAATACCAATTGTCTATACAAAATTAAATAAACTATTTAAACCAAATTAAAATTAAATTAGATTAAAATTAAATTAAGTTAATCTTAACCTAGGTTAAAATTAAATCTAATTTAAAATAAATTAAAATTAAATTTAACTTAGATTAAAAGTATTTTAAATCAAAATTTAAATTAAATAAATTTAATTAAAAAAATTTTAAATTAAATTTAAATTAAACGCATTATATTTTCTTAGGAAAAAACAAAATTAATATAAAAATGAAAAAAAAGAATTAACATATTGGGGGGGGACCCACGCGGGTTCCCACCCCCTGCGCTTAGCGCGCTGTCCCTATGGACAGTGGGGGGGCCCGCGGGGTACCCTCCCTCTGCGCTTATGCGCAGTCCCCTAGGGGACCGTGGGGGGTACTGCCGCCCACCATGCATAGGTGGCGCAGTCCCCTCGAGGTCGGTGGGGATGGGGTCCCACCGCCCCAAATCCATTTTTTTATTTTTTATTTTTTTAATATATATTTTTTAAACCCATTTCGCCTTTTCACAAAAAGGTGTTTATTTATTTATTTAAAATATTTCCGAAAATGAAAAAATTAGTAAAAAGGGATTCTTATCTTTTTATTTCCTCTTTTTACTTCATTGGGTGATTTTATTCACCAGTCTATACAATTACAGTGGGTGGGTTTTTTCCATATGATTTAATTTTTTTGAAAAGAAATACATGGGTCTTCAAATATTTAATTTTCTTTATAGTCAGAACTATAGGCAGAATGATTTCTCAATTTATAGGAGATTTATGAGGGATATGAATACGAAATTTTCGCAGCATAACTGTAATATACCAAAGAATACATAATCATAAAACCAATAAATCCAAGCCTCTCAAAAACCCCCAAAAACAATGAAACATCGTCTAATCATAAATTTAATTTTCTTCTAAAGTATAACTATATAGAGAGTTTAATTTTTTGTTTTATAGGAGAACTAGAGGGAATTTCTTCCCAAAATTTCAACAGCATAACCCTACGATGCTAAGATTATAGAAAATGAGAGAAGTATGGATCTAGGGTTTCTAGAAACACCCCAAAACATAAACAAACATCTATAAGCTATTTAAAGACCAAATTTAAGGACATGCATTCAAACATCACTAAAAACCTCTGATCTACGAAATCAAATCCATACAAGGGAAAGGAAACCTACCTTTAATCCAATGCAAGAAACAAAAGAATGTAGCTTGGAGAATGAAAGTGAATCTGAAACCCTCAAGCTCAATTCAACCACAGATCTGACACAACGTAGATCCAAACACACACACACACACAAGCAATAGAAAACCTGAAACCTTGAAACAACCAAGATTCACAACAGTCCACAATTCCTCAAAAATCCCCAAATCACCAAGAGCTCTCCAATTCTCTAAAACCTGTTATGAGAGAATGAATGACCAATTCCCCCTAAAGAGATCCTAATTCCCCAAAACATGCAAAGGTGAATGACAACTCTCAAGTCCAACCCTAGTTTAACTCAACTTGAAATTTGAAAGTAAATCCAATTAATTAAATGGTTCCCTTAGGTCCTCTAATAGCATTTACAACCTCCTTTATCCTATCATAATATTGCACTATATTTTCTCCTTCTTGCATTTTTAAATCATCAAACTTAACTCTCAAGCTTTCAAATTTGGCTCTTAGTACATTCGTATGACCTCCATAAATGGTTGCAAGGGCATCCCACATATGCTTTGCACTTGTACAATCCTTGATGTCCTCAAATTCATGATAGTTCATAGATTATGCAAGTTCCAGCATTGCTTGATTATGTTCATGCTTTTCTCTTAATTGTGCAACATTTAGAACTCTAGTAGGGGCTACATATACTATTTCAATATGTCATTTAGCAGAATCACCAATACCGGCCAAGTGAAGTTTCATCAAAATTTTCCATGCAGGAAAGTTTTCCTTGTTGATCTTTGGTCCATTCCTTTTATACATCTTGATATTTATTTCCAAGTACCTTCAAACTTTTTCAAAAGAACTCAGCTTTGATACCAATTGTTAGGATGAATTCAGAATAACTGAGAGGGGGGGTGAATCAGTTCTCCTTAGGTCCAAATGTGCCCATATAAAACTTTAAACCAACTTCAACAACTTAGATCTACTCGGCAACAATAAACAACAAAATTATGCAGTTTACTGTACTAATGAAATAAGCTTGCAGAAACTTAACTGTAAAACAAAACAATAACATTCACACATTTTGACACCATGATTTAATGTGGAAACCCAATATGGGAAAAACCACCAGTAATATGCTACCAAAATTTCACTCTTCTGAAGTGATGCCCTATAAGAAGCCAACCATGTTAAAGATTACAAAACACACTGTCAAATGTGACCTGGTTAAAGGATTTAATCACCCTATCAGAAGTGGCCTTGTTAGAGGACTTAGAACATTCCAATCTGAATGTCACCTTGTTCAAAGGATTTATACAACGACTGTTAGGTCAACTGGGTTAAAGGATTTGAACTGATACAATGGTTAGAAATTAATCAGCAGGTGTGATCTGAAACATACAACTTACTTTGCAAATCCAGATCCAATTTCAGCTCTAATGCTAATTCACTGAGTGGCCTCCATTTTCATCTCAAACTTTAGATCTGCTTGGAAATCTATCAAGCAATCTCTCTCTGCTTCTCTGTGTTGGTTGTATTTCTTGTTTTGGCAATTCTCCTGGTTCCCTATCCTTTTCTCTGTAATCTGGTGTTTTCAATTCAGTTATCTCTTGTTCATTATGGCCTTACCTGTGCCAAGTTTTCAGGTTTTCAAGCCTAAACCTAACTCAATTTGAAAAACCCTGAAAACCCTAGGCTATCCAAGTGTTAAACGATAAAAGTAAACCCTAGGTCATGGCGCTTCTATTTCAAAGTTACTTTTTCCATCCACTTAAGGCATGTGTTTTAATTTAAGTCACCTCGTCGCGTTACTCCAGCCGAATATTCCAAATGTCTTCCCAACTTTGCGTTTTCCTTTTGTCGCATGGTCTCATTCAAATTCAGTATATTCCTTCAGTATCACAAGATTTGGCAATTTCTTCATGTCGGGTAGTCGCAGGATAACTATATCATAAAGCTTTATGTAGAAGGGACCCACTGTTTGGTCGGGTGATCGCAGGAGATTCTTAACAGTTATCAAAATGTCTTCAGACTCAGTGATTACTTCATGTCGCATAATCACCAAATGAAGCCAAAGTTAAAAGTTAAGTCAAGCCTTCAGTTGCATGGTCTCAAAATGGAATGGCGGTTAAGAGATTTTGACCAAGACTTTGCGACTGACCGTTTGAGGTTTTGCAGTAAAGTATAGTCGGGATGTCGCCAGAACTAGATGATGACTCAGTTCTCTAGTATGCAGTAAGTGAACTAATTATTGAGTGACATGTGTCATAAGGTGAGTGGATGTTTAAAGATTATCGCATGGTCACCAGAAGTAGAAAATGGACTTAGCGACAACAAGACTAAGTACTTTCCCTTCAGTCGCGGTGTCTGAGAAAGATTTAAGGGTATGCATAAAAATATGGCGATTAAGCGATGGCCGTAGGATAAAGAGATCAGAGGATTTGACGGTGGTCGCAAAGTCTGAGAAGAAAAGTGCCCTAAGGAAAAAAGTCCTCCCGACTTGGTGATTAAGGTATGTCGCGTAGTCGTCAAAAGTGGAAAAAGGGCGCATATGACCTATTATGGTAAAGTTAAATGCTCAGGAATTATATCCCGCGATCGGGTGACTAAGCATTGTCGCATAGTCTTGAGATAAAATTAAATACTCAGTGACAAGGAGATAACTATAAAAGTTAAGCAAGATAGTTAGTCGCAAGGTCTCAAAAAGAATGATGAGTTAGTCTTAACTGTGCGCGACTATGATTTCAGTTGGGTCACGTGATCGCCAGATCGTGACTTGGGTCAGCCAAAGGAAAGAAGATGCATTATCGCCATGTCTTGAGATGGAACCATAGGTTAGTGACAGAGCCCCACGACAAAGAGACTTAATGCAGTCGCACAGTCGCCTGATCCCAAGATCTAAAAAATGGTGGCAGTTTTTTGATGTGACAGTGTGAATCGCTCAGAAACCAATCACAGGTTTGTATTTTGATTACTACGCAAAAAGAGTAGCTGAGATGTAAGATAGTTAACAAATCATAGTATGACATATAAGCTCTTTTAAATGCTATATGATTGTTCTGAGGATTCATTTTTGAAAATTTGATTTCCTGTCAAGCTCAGGAACTACGGCTAGGTTTTCATCCAAGTTCACAGTATGTCGAATTAATGACAGAAATAATGTTTCTAAATTATGAGCTGCGTACTCTGAATGATGGCTATAAGAAGTTGATGGTGCATTCAGTTTCATTCACCATGCTTTCAGATTTCAGAGCCCAGTTTTTTTAGTTTTCAGAAAAGAGATATTTTGCTCAAAGTTGCAGTATTTCCAAAGTTGATCAAAGAGTTCTAAATTTCAGGAAATTGTGCACAAGACGGTAAGTTAATCTCTGTTATAGATTTGTTTCAATATTAGTAAGGAAAAGGAGATTCAACGTGTTGCAAATATGAGCGGGGATATGAGTGTTGCTTCGACAAGTGGAGGAAGTGAAGAGGAATAGAAAGGAAAGGCAAGTTTCTCTGATGAGTTTCTCCGTCTCCTCCCTGGTTCAACGCAGAATAAGAAGGCTAATGCTAATGTTCTCCTTGATGAATACAAAGAAATTCGAGATGCTATGACTCTAGGGACAACAGGTTTCTCCCTCTTCAATTATTTTTATAAAAATACTAATAAGCCCATCCCAGTATCAAACCCTTGGACATGTGGTTTAGCTAGGTTACTTGTTCCTGATGTCTTCCTAGATGTAGACCTATTTTTAGACCTAGCTAATCACTATGATGTTTTGAAAAAGACCATCAAAAGGGATGATGGCACTACCCTGCTAATATTAAACAGGAATTCATTCATGCAAGCCTTTGGCTTATTTAGCACCATGTCTACTAAAATTGACATGACAAAGCAGGAGAAGAGGTACAGTTCAAAGCTTGCTATTGCAAAAGGCTTATTGCAGAAACACATGTTGAAAGAAGTGAGAAAATACTTAGATCCTATGGCTGAGCCAAATCCATATTATTACAAGGATCTACACTTCTACATTAAGTATATCTCCTATGCCCTATGTAGAGTGCTAGGGATGGATGGAGATGCAGAGAAAATCAATGCTGATATCCTGATGATGGTGCTAGACTTGCAAGAGGTGCATTCAAGCACCAGCTATGACTATATTCAGCATATCATAGATGAAATGCATGAGGGTTTCATTGCAACATAGAAAAGACTAAAGAATCCAAAGGAGAAGGAACCTAAATTTTTGCATTATTCAGTCCTAATGCATCTCCTTTTATACTTCAATTTTGTCATCATGGATGTCAATAATTTAACTCCTCAGAGATTCTACCAAACAGCACCAAATCCTATCCAGTTTTGGGTGAGGGTTTGGAATTACACTTCTAGGGAGTGTGACTACTGTGCTTTTTAGAATTGGATTGTGTATCCAATTGTACAAAGTTTGGGAAAAAGTAGGACAAGAGTCCCATTGAAAATTATACAACTTCTCAGGCCCTATGATTATACAGATAATTGGCCGGGAAAATATAATTGGGGTGATTTCTTCTTGGAGGAGAATTATACCATTATCAGAGTATATGGGTGTATTCACCCACCTCATTTATTACCATATCATGTGCATGCAAGAGTAGCTGCAATGGAATTCATATGGCAGTTATTATTAACAGATAATGAGCACTTTGTACCATACAAGAAGGGGACTATAACCCCTAGGCAATTCAAAATTCTTAATTTTACAATTGGAAAGAATGCCATTGATGCAATGGGTCAATGGTTGGAGAAATACAGAATGGGGGCAGCCCCTTATAGGGACATTGACCTACAGGGTTTCATGGCAGGGGTTAGGAAATTCTATAATCCTACAATCCCTAATACGAATGTTCACTGTGAGTGTATTGAAGAAGATGCAACAAGGAACATCTTGGATGAAGATGACATCCATACTAGAAGACTGAGATACATCAGGACTGAGAATCCAGGAGTTTACCCTGATTTCCCATATTTTGATAGAATTAAGGCCATGATAGATAACTATTATGTGCTTGTAGAGCAACTGGATACAGTCCTGGATAAAAAAGGTGCTCAAACACCTGAGCACTCAGAGTCAAAATATGAGAGTGGTAGTGACAGTGATTATGCACGTCCTACTATGTATCCTTCACCACAACAAGTCTCAAAGCAAGAAATGGCTGAGATTCTAGAGTTGCAGGGAGCAGAGGGACACATTATAGATCTGACAGTTGCCACCCAGCCTGATGGTGTAGAGGAGCCTACTGCAAAGAGGCAGAAATTGGAATTAGGGCAGCCTTCAGTGGAAGGACAAAGCAAGATAAAAGATAAGGCTAAGGCCTTAGTACCTGGTACTAGGTTATATGATCATAACCTCAGAAAAAAAGTTAGGGAAGGTAAGAAACAACAGCCTGACCTAGATGATGAAGTTGAGATACCACTCAAAGCTTGTGTTGATGAAAGATTGCTTCATCAACAAAAATTTTTAGATGATGATAGCTTTGTAAAAATAGTGGAGTTTAAAGACTTCTTGAGATGGCATAAGACAGAGTAGCTCAGATCCTAGCTGACTGTGGATGGGAAAGAGACAATAACAGAGGAAGCCCTAGTGGCTTTACAGAGCTATGATCCTGAAAATGAAGATATTTCACCCGAGGATGCCAGGAAGATGGTGCTAGGAAGTGGGATATTATTGGCTGAGGGATGGGATTTGGCATCCGCTTTCATCATAGACCAAATCAGAAAGCAGCCAGATCTTAAAATGGCTAGTGAGGTCCAGATGGGAGATATGATAAAAGGATTTGGGTATAAACCAAAATCCTAGGCTTTTGCAATGTGGAGCCTAAGCCCAAAGGACCCAAAGCCCCAGTTAGTAAATATTCAAGAAAATATGGTGGGAAATCAAATGGTGTGGTCTGTACAAAATATAGGGGACTTATAAATCTTCCAAATTATGACACACTGGGCTCAACTGAATGAAGACAAGACCAAACAATTGTCTGAAAGGTACAGTACTTTGTTGGAAGAAACAAGTGCATTGTCTAAGGATAGGGATATGTGCCATATACAACTATACCAGAGGGATCAGATGGTAAAGAAGTTACTGGAGGAGTTGGAGACAAAGCCTAAGGTGGTATATGTATCTGCATAACCACCACCAATGAAAATTGAAGATAAGCCTAAATCAGAAGAGGTTGTGGAACAAAAGGTAGATGAAGAAAAGGGAAATGCAATTGCTTTGAAAGTATTGAAAGGCATACTACAACACAGAATTGAGACTCTAAAGGATAAAACTGATGTTGTAGTCAATACATACAATAAGTTTCCAGCATTGCATACTGAGGTAATGGGGTACCTCGCTATTCTAAATCCTTACTTTACAATGTGGTCTGCTAGGGAAAATTTATTTGAAAAGTTGTCATCTTTACAAGCCATAAGAGCAGATTTTACTGAAATAGTAACTAAAGTGGGAGATGAGATCAAAAGAGTCAATATTGCTCTCTCATTCTTCAAAGGAAAATTAAATCAGATAGAGGTTAAATTGAGCCTCTTTTCAAATGATTTTAATAAGTTTATTCCTTCCTTAAGGGGAGATGATGACCAAGTAAAGGCTGTAGATGCTTGGAAGAGTGAGTTTGACACCAAGATGCCTAGTGAATATGCATTTATTTTAGGAGCAGATGTTGATATAGAGGGATTCAATAAAATATTGGATGAAGCCTTCAAAGCAGAGACTGATATTTACAAATTCCTACTTGATGTCAAAAACATCACTGATGCTAGATGGGACAGACAAAAGGTGTAAGTATAGAGTACTCAAGACTTCAAGTGGCCATCGGATGATGAAGTGAAATCTTGGGAGGTGATGACTACGCCCAAGAAAAAGAAGCCTATAGTAGAAGAAGAAATCTTGGACGATGAGTAAGGTGAACACTTGGCACTGCACTGTTCAAGACAAGAGGGAGAGTTATTACAAAAGGAGAATGTAGGTGAGTAGGAAAGCACAACTATCCAGACTCAACATAAATACTACCAGCAACCATCTACAAATCTGATTGTAGTCGCCAGATCAGGAGAAGAACAAGAAGTATCTATTTCTACCTTTTTGACTTAGTCCTTTCACCGCTTCTTCTCTCTCTTTCTTTTTGTCTCTCTTGTAACTTTAGGGTTAGGTTTTCTATGACCATCCAAAGCTTGTTGCATCCTTAGGGGATTCTAAGATGGTCAAAAACCTATATATAGCAAAAGAGTTGTAATTGTAAAGGGTTTTTGATGTTGGAATTCTTTGGAGAAGAGAATATATATGTTCAGATGTTCTGAATTTCTGTCTATCTTTTGAAGTTGCAAGATATTTCATGTATGGAAGCTGGATTATATAAATAAAATATGGTATAATTTTACTCTCTTCAATTGCTGTCTCTTTATTCTCTGTGTATGGTCTTTTATGTTAAGTTTGCAAGGCATTCTGAAGTATTTTGGTTATTAGGTAACTATCTAATTGCTTGCAAGTTTCTTTTAAGGAAAGAACTAAGTTTTGTGAGTAGTTTTAGGGAGCATACTGCTTTGTTTAAAGATTTGATACAATAGTTTAGAGGTGACAGAATAATTTGTAAGGCAACTTATCTGAATTGCATGTGGGTTGTAAGGCAGCTCACTGTATTTTGTTTCTATGAAATCTTAGTTTATTTGACTCTGTAGCCCAAAGGATAGGCACTCATCCATAAATTAGTCTGATAAGCTATTATTGTGCAAGTTATTTCAAGGTATCAGAACTAAAATTTAATCAAAATACTCTTGTTACTAAGAACAAACAAACTGAACTCAGTAAGGACCTATGTCAGCAGGACAGTTTCCATTCTAATGATTCCTTGGAGAGTGAATCATTAGGTTATCCCTCCTACAGTAAAAGGAAGAAGGATGAAAATCCTTGTATCACTAGTTCTTGTTATGCTTACAACCATGGTTTGTATGGTTATATCTTGCATCTGGTTATGCTTGGTCATTTGCAAGGTGATTTATAAGTTGGTTTAACAAAGGTACATAGCAAATCAGTGTCCACACTATAACATACTATGTAAAAAGAAATCATAAAAGGTAAAACCTGCCTGAGTATATGTGGAGCTCAAAAATGAAGAAGGATCTTATCTAGTCCTTAGCAATTAGGCTTTTCTTGTCTCTAAATCAGTATTAGAAAGCATAGTGTTCAAATAGATATTTCAAGCACTGTGGTTCATACAAGAAAAATCCCTAACAAATTGGCGACTCTGCTAGGGAACTAAGAGATTGTAAAGTCTTGAAGAAGTATTCAGAAATCTCTGGTGTGTTAAGATTTAAAGTTTTACAAAATCTCGGTCATTGTTGTCATATAAGCCCTTGGTAGTTATTCATTCATCCTGATTTATTGGGTGGCGACTCTAAAAGGAAAATCTCTGAGATTAGTGCAAAGTTGATAAATGTCTTACAGAATGAATACTAGGTCAAAAGTAAGAATTGACCTAGAAAGGGTATTGTATGAAGGAATCCCATCGACCTCAAGAGTTGGAGCCTCTTGGAGGAAAAAGAGAAATCAAGTTGATATGGATGAGACCCCTGTAAAAGGCCAAGAAACAAATATCAGGAATGATAGGAATACTATTCAGCACTCTCATGATGGAAATACTTCAGACTATGAGGAGACTGCTAAAAAGGTATTGGATACACCCACACTCACTTCTACTTCAAATGAGAAAGAAGAAATTACTACACCTAGTTCAGATTCAGAAGATGCCCCTTCTGATATGCTGGCCAATGAAGAGAAGTTTATTTTGAAGCAACTGGCCCTAGTTCAACAAATGAAAAAGGAAAGAGAAATAAGAAAGAAAAAGAATGATCATAAGGTTCTTGATAACAATAGGAAAAGACTTCCTAAACACCAAACTGAGAAAGAGATAGAAAAGCCTCAGAAAAACAAAGAAATACCATTCACTCATAAAGCTTCTATCTTGCAAATAAATAAGGGTAAACAAAAGATGGGTGAACATAGAGATCAAGAACCTAAATTTCAGAGGCCTATGGTTGAACAAATGACCAAACGAGAAATTGATTTAGAGAAATTAAGAATTGAAAAAGAAACTATGGAAAAAATGTTGGAAAAGGCCCAAATGGAAGCTGCTACAATTGAAATGAAGAAAAAGATTGATTTTTTACAATCTTCAAAATATTCATTTTTGGGACCAGAGAATAATACATCTTCTAGGGGAAAAGTTACTATGGCTAAAGAAGATGATAATTTTCAAAGGAAACCACTGCATAATGAGAGGTACAAACAATTTGATTTTGTTGGTATCCCTAGATACCCTAATGCCTTTCCTAAAGATGTGGGTGACATAGGAGAGAAGCTCCCAAAGTTTGCTGGTAATAATGTGATTTCTTGTGAGACACATTTAAGAAAATTCATTGACTTTGTTGATGACTTGAATATCACCCATGAAGATGTACTAAAGAAACTGTTTGTTCAGTCCCTTGTTGAAGATGCAAGAGAATGGTTTAGAAGCCTTGCTAGTGGCTCTGTGGTTTCTATGGATGAGTTGATTGAGTTATTTAAAGATCAGTATGGAGATAAAAAAAATAAGGGCTTTTTATTGAATGAGTTCAATAATATAAAGAAAAATTACAATGAAGAGGTTAAAGAATTTAACACAAGATTTCAAAGAGCTATGCATAAATTATTTCAGAAGATAAGGCTAGATGAAGAAGTGTGTCTAGCAACTTATTTAAATGCTTATGATTCCAAAATGGGATATGCTCTGAGAGATAAAAACCCTAGAACACTCACTAATGCCTATAAGATAGCAGTCAATATTGAAATGAACAGAAGGGTATCTGGTAAGTTAAATAGGAGAGATGATCCCAGGTTTAGTAGGAGAAATTTGAAAGAACTAGAGTACAAGGAATATAGAGCTCCTCAAAACAATAAACCTCTTTATAATAATAATTACAATCCTCAGAATAGAATACAAAATCACCCATATGGAACTCAGTTCAAGGATGGAAAGCCTATCATTGCACCTAAAAGGGAAAGAACATATAATAAGACTCCGGACCCTCTTCATAGAAATTCAGTCCATTTCTGCAATGAGGAGACTTGGTGTGAAGCTTGTGATGCCCCTCATAATCCTGATTTTTGTGTCATTTCCTTGGATCTAAAAGCAAATGAGGAACAAGAAA
>MU225940.1:2151585-2186687 GCA_018584345.1 Thuja plicata
GTTCATGGGAGTGAGGCATTACTCACCCTTTGGGAAGGGAAGAAGTGGCCTTGGGTGAAGGGGTTAGTTGGGCTCTCCATTGTGGTGAGAGTCTCTTCTCTTGGAGAAGAGAGATAAATTCATGGTGCATGGGCTCCATGAAGCCATTTGTATCCTTGCATCTTGAGGATGTTGATAAGCAAAGTATGTGTATGGAGGTTTGATAATGTAGCCTTGAAGAGGCAATGAAATACTCATGTTGAGATAATTTGGATGCAATGGCATTCTCCTCCTTGGAAAATCTCACCTTCACCCTCTTTCAATGAGCTTGTAAAACTCATTTGTGTAGCCTTGGGAGGGAGTTAATTGTTCGTCATGCATATGTGTATTGTTGTGAGCATTTTGCTGAAGCATACCTGTTTAGCCTTGGTTATCCAAGCTCGGGGGTGGTCTCATAGAGACCTTGGTTGCGATGTGAGAATCCCATGGTTCCCCCCCCTTTTATTGCAGGTATTGATGTCAAGACTCATGTGGATGAAGCTTTGAAGGAGTTCACTCTTTGGTTTGATTTTGTGGAAACACCTTATGTTGTTGTATTGTTGATCCTTGTAATAAGATCCTCCTCTTGTTGCATATTGTAATGTATTGAAAAACATCTTCAAGTAACAAATGAAATGCCTTCTTCATTATGAGTTGAAATATTGTAGGTTAGTCATGTATATATGAGGTCTTCTCCATCATGAAGAGTATGTAATTGTATTCAAAGAGGTTACCATAATGAAACAAAGACTCACTACCTTCATGCTTAGAGTATTCTATTTCTTGAAATGGAACTGTTATTCTTCTTTGTGAAATGATATCCAAGGTTGATAGAATAGACAATGAAATAATCTCATTAGATTACATACCATGGTTGATGAATGAATTTAGTAATCTCTCTAATGTTGGTTGTAAATTTTCATATTCATTATAATCAATTCTCCATTTGAACAAAACCTCATTCTTATTCCTCTAAATTGAAGCATGAAACAATGAACAAATGAACATGTTAGACTTCTATGTTAAGATCTCATGCAACTATTATTCATCCCATAATTCCCCTTGTATAATACACTAATTGGATAAATCAATGCATTCATGTGGCTTCAAAAAAAAAAAAACAAGCAAGGAAATTAAAGGAAAAATTCATATAATTGCAATGACATCTTCCAGGATTTTAAGAGAAAAAACTCTCTGGATTTTGTATGGGGAGGAAATTATTCTCTTACCATAGAGAATATTCCCTTCCCTTTTCATTATACTCTCCTAATTTAAATTAGTAACCTAAACCCCCTATCTAACCCTTAATTAATAAAGATTTAAAAAAATAATGGCATGATGGCTTACCATATAACTTAAACGCTAGTGGGACCCACCGGAGAGGAGAGAATAGATGGAAAGATAAAAATAAAATAAAAGTAAAAATAAATTCTGTCACCTTGCAAAAAGGGGGCTAAACTACTTGGGAATCTTGCCCTCCTTTCCTTGTTGTCCTTTTTCCCCAAGCAAGTATTCTGACATGCCTTGTAAGTCAACTCCCTTGCTCTTCATCCCATTCAAAATCTCCTTGGAAGATGGGGCACTTGGGATAATGGGCCACTACAATTTTAAAACCTCCTTCCTATCCTTGCAAACACTGCCCTCACTTTCTGCAAAATCCTCCTCCCCTCACTATGCAAAATTCTTGTTTTGGGGATGGGGAAATGTTGTTTGGTGGGCCCCAAGACCATGTCCTTTGGTCTGTACTCCTCCCTTGCTCATTTTCGGAAACCTCATTCCTTTCCATGTCAATGAAGGATTAGAGTTATCTTTAGTGGGTAGTATGGTGGGCCATGCATGTCTTCTCACCTACCTCTCCCCTTTGCAGATTTCGATACCCCTTGCTTTGATTTTGTTATACTTAAATTAAGGGATAGACTTTTGTTAGGGGTTAGTTGATGGTTATGCTAGATTATTAGGTTTTGTTCTTATTTTGGTTTTTTAATTCCCTTTAAATAGTATTCTCTCTTGTATATTATATTAATGGTGTAGCATGTAATTTTAAGTATATAACTTTAATGTGTTAATTTTTTTATGGGTATTGGAAACTTTTAATGTATTAAATATGTTTAAGTTTTAATTAGTATTTTTGTATATTAAACGTGTTTTCCTTTCAACTGGCATTTCAATCATTTAGGGTGTCAATGTGGTTTTAATTTTTATTGGTGTTGGAATTATTTATCATTATTATAGTAAATCATTTTAAATGGGAACCTAGCATTATTGTTTAGATTAATTTATAATGGTGAGATTTGTGAGTTTAATAGATCAATTTTTTTTTCTAAAGTATTGTTTAGTCATTTAGAGAGACGAATTGCTCAGTTGATTAAATTGTATAGTTAATGTATAATTTTAATTTAATATCAAAAAAGGGGGATTATATTTCTCTTGTATTTAGGGGATTAAGGTTTATACTCGATTGTAATTAAAAGTAAATTTAAATGTTGTATTAAGGGATATTTCTATTGTCTAAATGAAAAGGTTAAATTAAAGTCATATGTTAGAAATTGATGGTTTAAGTTGCAATCTAGGTTAAGGGATAAGTAAGGGCAACCCAGATCAACATATGATCCCGAACCACTAAATACCATCATGTTTTTAAAACAAGTAATCGGAATTAGATAAACCTGGGTTGAGTATTCAGATAACCCGTGGAACAAATTGAAGCCCAACCTTGCATCTATTATGGCTTTATCCTTATTCAATCTACGAATACTCTATGAAATTTTAAGGTTAACTATACCTTGCTATTATCCTTCCAGCTCTCCCGCTGTTAGTTGTTCATTCTTATGTGTTTAAAAAAAAATTTGTGTGTGTTTTGCCCCAGTTTTGGGCATGATAGATTCAGTTCTAGTCTAAATGTCTTAAAGTATAGGATTGTTAATGAAGGAAGACTAGACACAATTGCTAAGGTTTATGACAAGTATCAAGAGATAGATAAATCTGATATACATTTTATGATCATCTCTCATATGATTAAGTTTAAGAAATAAGTTCTAGAACTCAAAATAGTGATACCTGATAAGTTATGGAACATACTAGAAATAATGAAGAGACATGCAATTGAGGAAGATATGAGGATAAGAGAAGAAACATTAGATAATCTTCTCCCTATATGTTCACATGATGAGAAGGCAATTCTGTTAGATCTGGTGAAGCCTCATCTAAGAACTGAGACAAGAACACTTCATATTACGAACAAGGAATATGAGTTAGTTTGGAAAGAGACAGAAAAAGCTTTTGCACAAGTGTTTATGGATAGACACATGTATCCATCAATGACGCCTACAACAAACATAACTCTAGCTCCTCTCAAATAGGTTACAGAATGAGTGATTCAAAATGCACCTATGACAGTTCCACAGGTTTCAACGCCCTCAGTTTCAATAACTTCTGATACAGCAAAAGACTCAGAAGATACTATAGTGATTAATGATATCAAGATATCCATGGTAGCATCTGACAATGACATGGACAAAGTTGATAAAGCATTTGTAAGCACTGAAGGGATGTGCACTGATGATACATCTGTACAACAAGATGAAGTTCCCTCCAATGATCCAATAGACTTGAATAAAGAGAAAGATACTCAAGATAATGAGACACCAGTCAAGGAGATACCAGTAAAGAGTGAATGCATGGATACCAGTCAAAATACTATATTCACTCCATCCACTTTACCATCTTCTTCATTGTTTTCAAGGTTAACTCCTAACTCAACAAGTCTAGATGCGTGGGGAGAAGAAGACTTAATGAAGATCAACGTTCTAGCTATGGAAAAATCAAAAGAGAAACAAGTTATGAGGAACCCTCTCTTCTTGGAATCAGTAAACATCTTGAATGATCTAGTGCCTGCAGACAAGAAAGTATCCAAAATTCAATCAGTTGAAGATGTTGACAACATTCTAACAAGCTTCAAAGAACACTTTATAGACCTAGTAGACTCTACTACTAGAATTGCAGAAGATGAGTATAAAAAGGAGAGATTGAATGAATTGGTAAAGAATTTTACCTTATACTTAAAATCTTTAAAGGTTGGGTAATCTATATTGTAAGAGTTGGCAGCTAAAGGTTAGAAGGTTATAGCAAATTGCATGGACAGAGTGAAGTTCACCTCTGAACATATAAAAAAGATAGAAGAGGCAGAGATCATGGTGGATAGTATTAGAAAATTAGTTGAGACATCTACCCAAGACATGAACATCCATAACAATGTCTATCAAGGACAGTTGGACAAAATTGAAAAATCAAAATTGGAGATCAATAAGATAAGAATCAGGTAGACCCAACTAAGGAATGCTCTTGTGCCCTCTCTAGCAGTTTTGGAAGATAACATCAAACAGATTGATGCCACCATTGTCACATATGATCAAGGTCCCTGCATGGATTTGATAAAGATAGAGAAGTTAACATATGCCCTATGCACCCATCTCCAAACATTTGATGTAATGAAGTTATTCTGGCAGAAAGAGATCCAGTCCCTTCAGATTATTTATCCAGATGTATACTTGGAGTAAGTATCTCTAGAGTATTACAGTTTTGTACACCTTTGTCATTAATGTCAAAGGGGGAGTAATGTATGTATGTGTATTAATATATGTACATTTTTTTGTGTTAAGTCATTTTGAGTAACTTGGCCACATTCCTTTCTTGTCATTAATGACAAAGGGGGAGATTGTTGGCAAGTTGACTCCTAGAGGATATATGACTTATTTTGTGTTATCATTATGGCAACAAAGTCATATGAAGTTACTGTCAAGAAAGACAAAATGACTATGTATGGAAAACAAGGCAGACAGAGATATACAATGATCAACACATCAGCGCACGTGCAAGAGATCGAATAAACATATGTGTGCTTAGATATATGTTCTATGACATATGTACATACTAAGTCTAGACATGCATGGTACGGAATAATAGTACATAAAATCTACAAGAAGAACAATACTACTATAGTTTAAAAAATAGAGCATGGAGCTGACTTAGGTTTTTGGATCAGCGTGAATTGTTTTGTTGTGTAAAGGCCAAGTGCCTTTGATTATATGTTTGTAATAATGTATTTAGTCTTGTTGTAAACATGCTTAAGCCAATTTTTTTGGAAGCGTTGTGTATTATGTTTTTAGGGCCGACTATAGTCTTGTTTTGAGTCATGTCTATTCAGACATGAACATATAAATATGTAATGTAAATGTATATTACAAGTGTCAAAGAATATGCATGAGAAAGACATAGAAGATCAGTATAGTGAAGTCAGTATGAGATAAAGCTCTTTAAGAGAGTAAGAGCATCAGTGCATAAATGAAACTGATCTGACAACAGTGTCATCACAAGAGTTAATTTTTGATATAGTGTATATCAACTATCAGAAGGTTATAGCCTTCATCTTATTGGGCAGTGAGCTCAGGAAGTGAGTCATACACCTTTAACAGGGTTTTGCAATAGACTCGTAACAGGGTCATTGTACTTTGATTGTAAAGACTGCTCCTAATAGGGCAAAGGATCTTTAACAGGTTCATTATACTAGTGCAATATTTGTGGGTACTAATTCCCACCAGGGTTTTCCTCTGATCAAGGTTTCCCCGTAATGATATCATGTGTTATGAGTTCTTGTGTTAAGCTTCATTGAATGTATGTTTGATTTATGTTTAAAGTGCTGAAATATAATTAATAGACAAACACTGATTCACCCCCCCCCCCCTCTTAGTGTTTCTAAGAGAATGTAGANAACACTGATTCCCCCCCCCCCCCCTCTTAGTGTTTCTAAGAGAATGTAGAATGTAGGACGTCTCAAATAAATTGCTTGTAGATATTCAACACCAATCTTGAAAGGATCTTGGACTAGGAAGAGGCTTGGAGGAATGTGGATGAAGAAATCTTCAACAAGAGGGCCTCATAGAGCTTGAATCCTTTAATGGATACCAATGGATCTTCTTGATGAATTGATTACTTAAGAAATTACTGAATGCTTGAGAATGGATGAATGCTTCAATGGCTACTTGGATTTCTTCAAATCTTGCTTCTTCACCTTTGGATTTCACTTCGTAAGTCTTTGATAGTTGATGATCATGGTTAGAAAAAATGAGAGGAGAAAGCTTCCTTATATATGAATCTAGGGCACAATTTTCTAGAGAGGCCTACATAGGAGAATTAAATTTCAATTAGACCTATACCCTTATAAGAGGAACTATATTAAATATAATTTAATATTTCTTTCTCCGAAGACTGAAACAACACCTGGAATTAGGAATTAATTCTTTATAAAGCCTGACATCCGAAAACCCTGGAAATCTAAAATTTGGCCCTTAGGTCTGAAAAAGGCTGATTTTGACCTAGGTCAAGGTCAAGGTCAACCTTTACCTAGGTCAAGGTCAAGGTTGAGGTTGACCTTGACCCAGAAAGGTCAACTTTTACCCTCAAGTCAAAAATCCCAATTTGCAGTTTTGCGTGTCAGAAACAGGCTGGAAAAAGAGGGAAATGGGGTAGAATAGGGAAAAGGCCAAATCCAAGTTAGAGACCCATTCAAGGAACTTTAAATGACCCCAACACACTTAATCAGAAGGCTAAACTAGTCTACAATGGAAGTACTTCCATTTTCAAACCATACAATGGTTATGAGTTTTGACTAATTGGCTGGTTTCAGTTTGCAGTATTGTATTGAGCAGTTTTCCCAATGGATAAGGAACTAATATAGAAATAGTATATTATTTTGAGATATATGTCTGATAGGTTTGGATATATTCTTTCCCAAAACTTAAATAAAACTCATTACCAAATTATTTACATTTAGAGTTGTTGGTTGTTGTCCTACCATGGTAATGGAGAGTCAATGACTGTCTGGTTATCATTTAGTACTTTCTTATCATCATATTTGGTTAAAATACAGAGTATAAGGAGTTGTAAAGAGTTGAGCTTTATCTGGATTAGGTGTACCCACCTTGGTTTAACAAAGGTAGAAGTGAAGAGGGAATTTTTGTCCTCATAGTTGGTCCAGTTACCTTGCAGAGCTTTCATACTTGGAGCTAACCACTCCTAAAATCAGTCTTAAGGTATATTGGTAGCTTTTCATAGAATAAACATTTTCAAATACCAACAAAATGGTGAGTCTACTAGGTATGCAAAAGAAAAATTTATCAGGGAGGTGTAAGTGTGGTCTTTCCTTTCTCTACTGAGTCAATCCTAGAGTTTGGTTATAGTTTCATGTGCTACAAAGAAATATTCCTCATATTTTAGAGAGTGAGTCAAGGTTGTTTGTCTATCATTGAAAATTATCTAAAAGTCCAAGTTCTTAAATATCTACATATACTATCTCACATGTGGTGAGTGGAAACTCTGAGTTCTCTGATTTGCACCAGTGTGCATGATTAAAGCAAGGATAATTAGGAAAGGGGTGAACTTGCAGTGAAGATGCAACATATATTTGGACTCTTGTGACTATGAGTATAGTCAAGAGAGGAATCAATATGAGACCCTATTGAGGGTGTGTTGTGAGTTTTCTAATTTAAAGAAGGTTATATTCGGGAAGGAGTTCTCAACTAATTCAAATATTTTCCTCTACAAAGGGGTGGAAACTCTACCAAAGTTTTAAAGGGTGATTTGTAGGTGACTTCAGATCTATATTTTTCTAGCTGCTCAACACATCCAGGGATTTCATTTTTTAAAGTTGTAAATGTTTCCTTAGTGAGTGGTTAAGCACTAAGAAAAGGAAAAAGGTGTGAATAGAGGTTTGCATACTTCAAGATTTGAGTTGCATTTTGTAAAATCATATGGAAGTATTGTACTAGTAAAAAAAAGGGAGACATAGAGGATGGAGGTTTGTCTACTATATCTATATTTGCAAGGTCTTTGCTAGACCGTGAAAAGGTTCTTGAAGAAGAAAAAAAAATGTTAGAGAAAAAGATACAAGAGAAAGTCATTTTGTTTCTGCAAGGAATAATGAAGAAAGTGGTGGGAGAATCTGCATTTCTTTTTTATAGGAGGTTTTCTACTGCAATAAGGAATTTTGATATTCCTTTCTATCCTCATGAGGTAGTTTGGGTTGATGTATTTTTGGACCTTTGTTATCTTGAATCCATTGGTTTGTTGGCCTCCTATAGGATAGAAATTTTTGAATGGACCAGGAATTGGGTAAGAAAAGATGAACTTTTTGAATCTAGGGTTGCACATGAGGTTGTGCCTAATTATATTGATTTTGAGAATGATGGAACTTATGAAGGAGATGTGTCTAGTATGGATGCTCTCAATTCTAATAATGGAAGTGATGCTCTTTCTCAATTTATGGCAGATGATGTGTGTAGTCAACAAGAGGATAATTATTGCATAAGTGAAGATGTTTCTTGTGACTACATATCAGAAGTGGGTGAAGATGATGATAGTGGTTCACTTCATAGTGAACAAATTTAATAATTTTTCTGTTGTGAATATCTTAGATATTTAGGGAGGGATAGCTTTGAATCCTCACACCCAAATCACATTGAGTTTGACAGAGAATATGAGTCAGGAGGTCCTAATTTTGATATGTGTGTTTGTGATTCTCCTTATGCTTTTGTATCATTTGGCTACAAAAAGATTGAATATGATCTATCAGATGATGAAAGCATCCATGTTTTTATAGATTCAAGGGATGAAGATGTTCCAGATATTGTGTTGAGTACTGATTAGGATAGTTGTGTGGATTTTAAATCTTTTTCAAATTCTAAATCTTTCATTAAACCATTGCAAGATGGTCCTTTAGTTTCTCAAGTTGTGCATGTTCATGATGAATGTACAGATATGTGCCCTCCCTCCCACCAAAATGATTATGGTTTGTATAATGTTGATATTTTGCAAGCAAGTTCTTTAGGGAACTATGTTATTTGTATGCAAGACAATGATAAGATACAAAATGATACCAACTATATGGTAGAATATGAGTTCTTTTCTCAGATAGATGGTATTTCTACCAGATGTGGCTATGAGCTTGAAGATGATAAATATTGCATTTATTCTGGTACCTTTGTACCACGTGAATGTAGCATGCATATGCCACATGATTTACATTTTCAAGGTTTGTCTCATTTCCATATTAGCTCAGATGATGAAGGTGCTGATATTTTTCTATGTGGTGAGCTAATGGAAAGTGGCATTAGGGTTGATCAGGCAAATGAAAGTGGTTTTGTCATCTTGTTTCCAATGCTAGGAGCAGGAATTTTTTTTTATGACAAAGGAAATTTGGACAAGAAATTTTGTGATGGATTTAGGCCGTCAAGCCTAGTTTGACTCCTTCAAATCAGTGAATAAAGTTGTAGAGATGTATATCTTTTCTTGTTGCAGTATTTTTTCTTTCTATTTTTTTGTCTATTGTAGGTTAGTTTCTTTTCTGTAGGTGGTCTGCTTGTCCTAGAGTTCCAGAGTTTGCAAAGGTTTTCTTGTCTTTTTTCATTGTGCAAAGGTTGTATAGGGACGGGGAAGTCTAGTTTTTGTTTCCCTTGGGTCATTTTTGTGTGATCATGTAGGTTAGAAGAGATTAAACTTTTCCTTGTCTGCTCTGCTTTTTTTTCAGTTTGGAAACACTCCATGTCATTTATCCTGCATTGGATATGTGGTGAATGACTTGATGTTTTTATAACCAAGCCCGCAATGGTTAAGTTTTGAAAGGCACATAGTTTTTTGGTTGCTGGTTCATGGCCAAGTGATTGGATGGTGGTGATGTGGCAACTAGCTGGCGGGCGGGAGGGTAATTTTGTGGGCGTGAGCTCAAGTGATGTGGTCGAGGGGTGACAGGTGTTAGCACAACATTATGGCACAATCAGAGTCATGGAAGGTCCAGTCAGCTCATGCAATGGTGCGGGTGCTGACATGTGGAAGATTGACAGGTGGTAGGGCCAAGTAGGATGGTGAGGTGGCAAAGGTCCCAACAAATCAGGTGGTGCCATGTGGTACAGGCAGCAAGATAAATCATGGAACCAAAAAACCAGGAGGTGACACATGGATAATGATAGGACTTGGTCATGGGTAAAATGATGTTATTGGATAGTTAGATTAGGAAGGATCCAGCGGTTGTCACCATCGCATGAAGGAAAGACGCAGGGAAGATATGCATCACGAATTGGCAAGATCTCACCATCTGTCCAGGTTAGTGGTAAGGAGTGTGGGGCCTATGCAGAAAGGTAAGGGACAGGTGGTTCTAAGGCCCAATGGGGAGGTGCCATATGGAGGTCAATGGAGTTTGACCGGGCTTAAGTAATCTTTTTTACTTGATTCCTAGGTGATTAAAAGGAGATCAACGACTATGTTTTAATGTGAAGACAAGGTTTTATCTTGGTTGTTGAATAATATTATTGTGCCACCTATAGTCGTTAAAACTGGATATTTAAATATTCAAATATATTTCTAAGCACTGGCAGTGACTTCCAAATCACAGAGTTATTTAATGTTAAATTTGATTTTTGGGTTGATTTGGTGTAGCTGTGGGATAAGATTAGAGCTAAAATCAGATATGGCACAATATTTTTATGTCCATACTTGACAGTTGGGGTTTCTATTCAGATTTACAAATTCTTATAGCGGTGCTTGGTCTCTTCTACATTTATGTTGAGTTACTCTCTGCATTATGGCTTGGAAATTTTAGAATTCATGGTACTGACTCCATATGCCAAGAAGTGTGGCTACACTTCAGATTAGATTACACAAATTGGAGAAAGGGATAGGGTTTCAACTTGATTTCAGATAGTTGAATGAATTAAATGCTTCCAATGCTTGACATGACTGTGTTGTAAACCCTAACCCTAAATGATCTGAAGCTTATTGCATCCATGTTCATATAAAGAGATTTTCAAGATCATTTAAAGGGGCTGGAGAATTGGGAAAGTAGAGAGCATTAGGATTATATTTTCTTCCAGTCTAGGATATAGTAGACATTTTTCAGACTGTATTAAGATAGAATTAAAATTTGTGTGATCTTTTGCAGATTGTTGCATTGTCTATTTCCTTGTCATATTGACACAGAAACTAGATTTCATCATACTTAATATAAGTGTTCTCAGATTTTAAGTCTCCTTTGTGTTATCTTCTGAGTTGTGAGTTTTTTGGCTTAGTTTATAATTTTTTCTTAGGCATATGTTCTATTCCAAAAGTCTTTTATCTTAAATCAAATTAAAATGATTTGGTTATAACATTATATTTTTTGGATTATCTATGAAAGGATACTATAAGTAGTGTGTGGTCTGATATATTTATATTTATGGCTATGAGTCTTGACCAATTGGTTGGTTTTAGTTTTTAGTATTCTATTAAAGATTTTACCCAATGGATAAGGCACTGATCTAGAACTAGTATATTCTTTTGAGATATATGTCTGATATGTTTGGCTATATTATGTCCCAAAACTTAAATCAAACTCATTATAGAATTATTTACATTTATAGTCGTTGGTTGTTGTCATGTCATGGTAATGGAGATTAAATGAATGCTTGGTTATCATTTAGTACTTTCTTATCATTATCTCTTGTTTAAATCCAAAGTATAAGGAGTTATAAAGAGTTGAGTTTTATCAAGATTAGGTGTACCCACATTGGTTTAATATAGCTAGAAGTGTAGAGGGAATTATTGTCCCTATTGTTGGTCCAGTTACCTTGTAGAGCTTTCATACTTGGAGCTAACCACTCCTAAATTCAATCTCAAGGTATTTTGGTAGCTTTTCATAGCATAAATGTTTTCAAACACCAACACCTCCTATTTATATTTTTGTTCCACTACCCATAACATACAAAACTTTCATTTATCCTACTTGAAACCTATTTCATTTCCTTCAGTTCTTCCCCATAAAGAAGAAAAGGACCCGATGTTGATCGATCCTAAACAAAACCCAAAGTCAAGCAAAACCAAATATAACTCATGACATAACTGATGTGTTCATATTTGTCATAGTAAAAATTGTGCTAGATCTTGTGATAATGATTCCCAAAACCTTTCCTCCCCCAAGATATTTTTTGATACTTTGATTTCCTTTGATCAACCTTTGCATACCCCAAGGGAGGAAGTCAACTTGAAAAGGGTGAAATTAAATAAACATGACAATTATATTCATATTTTGTATTCTCTTAGAATTAATTTGGAAGAAGAAAATACTCTAGATGATGATGTTATTCATAATTATAACAATGATATCCATGCTGGTGATTCTTGGGATATGTATGAGATTATTGGTGTTTATCATGATTTTCCAGCTCATTTTTCAAAATAACTCTCTTAGTCCTAGTGACCTACCTTCACAACATTTTCCTTGTTTGGAACTGACTATTTTTCTATCTCTCATGCTAGATGTTTCTCCTCTTGTGTGTTTCCCACCTTCCCTAAACATTACAGACTGAGATGGCAGGGCATGCGATATGCTTGACTAGATACTCTTGTGTTTTATATTCTTTGTGTTAGTTTATCTATAATACCCACCCATCTACTACCATTTCTATTTGTGATGTTGAGTGCATTCAGGTTTTTTTATTTATTGTGTTAGATCCTTAGATAGATTTGATGAATTATTGATGTTATGATAATACCTATTGATGATGCAGAACATTGATACTTTGATTATTTGATGTATATCATGTTTTAGTTAGACAAAGATGATTATTTGCATATGATGATGTTGTGGATATTTATGGTTTTATTGACCTACTAACCCTTATATTTGCATTTATATGGATGGTGTCTGTATTTTATATGTATGTTTAACGTATATATATGGTGAGGGATGGAATCATAGTTACTGAACTGTCTCACAATAGGTGCTTAGTAATCATGCCCAAAGCCTCTCAGGAATAGTTTATTCATTCTAAGGATCACTTCTCCCACCATGATGTGCATTTAGTTTGTCAACCCAGGGATGTATACTTGAAATGGTATGGCATAGTATGTGCACTAAGTTCCTTAAAGAGCCACTCTACCTATGTTGCAGGAAAGTAAAGTACATGAAAGGAATCTATACTAGGGTTGCAGGAAGGGAAAAACACTTACTCCTTACTAAAATGAATGCTACAACTTGCAAACTCTACTTAAACCTATTCTTTCAACCTAGAGCATTCACTATAACTATCCTTGTAGGTTCTTCAGGAACATTCACAAAGTACAATGCTGCAGGAAGAAACTATAACTTTAGATCTAGAATGCTTGGAAATGTAGAAAGTAAATCTATTCTACTTCTACTCTAATCCACCTACCAAGTGGGCCCCCTTGGTTAGCTTCTTCTAATCTATGAACATAGAATATAAACCAAAAGTTACTTCATTATCTTTCAAAACTAATTACATGAGAATGATACATGAAACTGAAAATGAACTTGTTGTGCAAGATACAATCAAAACATTGTATTCCAAAAATCTCTGACCCTACAAACTATTAATCTCATCCCTATAAATAGAGGATTGACTTCTTTACTCTGAAATAGAAAAAGGAACTATCTAACTAAAACTGCACCAAAGAGAAAAAAAAATAGGAAACACAATAGCCCAATACATATGCAATGAAGTCTAGGTGACCAAGTCAACATGCTGGAAATATGGAGGGAATATAGCAGAGATACATTCATGCATCTCTGAAATAGTGGCTCTTGATTTGTGGTAGTCATGTCTTTTGATGCCATGATGGCTTATCCATTTCAAGATGGTCTTTAACGTCCTCCTTCATTGTTGTCGACCACTCCCAGTAACTCCTACTTCCTGGCAAGATTAGTTATCATGCAAATGATATTCATACAAGTAGCTCATTCAAATTAATCTAGATGTTAGAACACACATTCTGATTATTATATGAAACACTGCAACATATATATAATATTGGCATAATATGACATATCTATTCCACCCATGGTTTAATGGTTATATCTGTACTTGACACAAGTTCAACTGACTAAAAGTTCACAATAGTTTTGATAATACTTAAAAATAGAGTATAAGGATTAATATAATAGAGACAGTAAAATAGTCTCATCATTTTCTCCTTGGAAAGCTGAATGCTTGTCCTCAAGCATTACATCTTCTGGTAGTTGCTCTGAAATCTCCAACCTTTGTTCTCCCTCTCCTTTGGCTTTTGAAGGTGTAGTAGAACCCCCTTATTTTCTCCCAGATATCTACTCTATGATTTTCTTGCAGTCAGTCAAGTCGGTCATTATTGATGTCATACAGGGGCCAGAGGAGCATTGGTGGCTGCATGGTTAGTGGACACCACAATTCCTGTCTATTTTGCCTTCCCAACTGCATGTATTTTGGTGCTCTTTGAATAGCTTCTTGGAGGTTGATAGGACTGTGTGGCTAAGATTTCTTCAATGCCTCAGATAACCTACCCCATCTGCTTCTGGATCCATCCAGGGCTCTCTAGAAGACAAAGTAAGACAAACCATCATATTCTACATAGACATTTGTACGAATCTTGAAAATTTTATCCCTTGTTGAACCTCCTTAATTTTTCCACAAGTTAAATTGAGCCAATCTCTGAGGAGTATATCTGGCTTGCTATTTTCTGCTCTTAATGGTAATGCCTTTGTTTTCTCCTATTCCCTATAGTTTTCCAATTGTCTATCATAGTTGGCTTCATTATGCATCCAGGACATTAATTCCCTTAGGTGTATATCCCCTATATAGAGTAGAGGATTCCACTCAGTCTCACCTGGGATAATGAAGTTATGCATGTACAGTTCACAAAGTAGATTTTTCTGCCATGAGGGAAGAGTCTGGTAAAGGCATAAAATTCTTGGGCTAACTTGAACTCAGAGTCTATATCTTTAATGGTCATCAATAGCAGGAACAAGAGGAAATTTTCTTTNTTCATTATGCATCCAGGACATTAATTCCCTTAGGTGTATATCCCCTATATAGAGTAGAGGATTCCACTCAGTCTCACCTGGGATAATGAAGTTATGCATGTACAGTTCACAAAGTAGATTTTGCTGCCATGAGGGAAGAGTCTGGTAAAGGCATAAAATTCTTGGGCTAACTTGAACTCAGAGTCTATATCTTTAATGGTCATCAATAGCAGGAACAAGAGGAAATTTTCTTTCAAATAGATGGTATAAACCCTAGGAGGTGGCTTACATGCAATTAATTGATCATCTAGTTTGAGGGCATAATCCATCTTTTATTTTTATTTTTCCAATTTCTCTTTCAATTATACAATTTCTTCCCCTTGCTCTATTATTATTCTTTTCAGTTTCTTCTTCTCCTCTCCCCATAAAGTTGTTTTTAGAACATACTTATTATGCAATCCAAAGAGAAGCATCTGTGAGGTGATTGGGCCACAATATTTTGCCTGATTTCTTTGCCTCCTCTGTTCCTTCCAAGACTGCTCTAAGAAACTTATTAACCAAGTTTTGTTGTAGGGCACTAAGGCAGTTTCTACATAGGCTGACTGGTGGATTACTGAGGCATTCTCCTTGTTAATGTCTGGAATATCCTGATGGATTTCCTGGGGACTATTTTAGTAAACTTCAGTTTCAACATCATAAGTTTCTGTTGAATGTGGTGGAAATTATGGAACTGTAGACTGATTTGGGGAATCGTCTAGAATAATTTTCACATTGGTTTGGTCATCAAATTACAAAGAAGAAGCAGATTGGCCTTCAGAGGGTGCTCTAGGGAGCTATCCTCTCAATCTAGGACTCCTTTGCATAGGGGTTTCTACAATTTCTATAGCCTTTTTCTTAGTAGCCTTCTTCAGTTTCTCTGCTACAGGAGTAGCAGCTGTAGGAACCGACTTCCTTTTCTTCCCCTTCAAAGAAGTAGGGGTTTGTGGTTTGGCTACAGGAACTAAAGGTTCTTCCTCTAATTTTCATTTTCCTTGGGTTTGGGAAGAAGTAGGTACATTTCTCTCATGAGTAGGTAAGGGCACACTTTGTTGAAGATTTATGGTTTTTTCCCCTTGGGTATCTTTTTCAATGGCTGGGTCAGATGGTATTGCATTATCATGACCAATTTGTACATTAGGGTTAACCTGTGGTTGTAGGGTTTTGAGCTAGAAAAACTCTGACCATGCCATGGGAGAGACATCCCTAAGAGATCTTTATATTAACAATTTAACTAGGGCATGGTGGGTGAAATAATTTGCATTTCCTTTTTGGGTCTCCTCAGCACTAATGAATATCATATTATACAAGAAATTTGGGACATTTACTGGTAGATTATGCCTTACATAACTCAGTAATTTGAAATGATGTGCGTGCAAATTGGAAAATATCCCTTCACATGTAAAATACCTGATGATATGTGTAGCCAACTCATTATAAGGTTGAGGGATAGACATTATTTTGCACCTTTTTTTGGTAATTTCCAAGGGAGGGTCGCCTGGTAGGGTAAACTAGGCCCTAGCTGATCTGGAATTATGCACATTGGGGTAATATTCCCCAACCACTGGTAATATAGTAACTTCTTCTATCCACTCCTCTATTGCAACCACGATCAATCCCCACACAGTTGATTTCCCTTCTTCGAATGTACTCACAAATTCAGCTGTTAAGTCCTCATCAAAATTTGCTAACCTTAAGAAGTATCCTAGCCAGCCACATGCATTAAATCTTCTTACCCCTTCAACATCTAAAATTAGCACACCATGTACTACTAGATTGTGTCTCTATAACTGGCCTCCCATATGTGCTTTCCAATTTTCAATTTGTCTGCCCTTGTAGAAGATAAATGCCCTATTCCTTGAATATCAGACTACTCATTTTTGAAAAACTATGGGCTTTCTTCTGAATTCCTCTGTCATCCTTAGTATGAGAAATGGTGATGTATTTTAATAAGATAAATTATAGTATTTACTACAGGTTTCCACTTAACTTAATTATAAGTCACATCAATTCTGACAATCATGGAGGATTTGGGAATAAAGGTACGATAGTTGTGCAATATAGCACTAGAACTTTTAATGAGACAAGGCTAAGTACAGATTTGAGGTGACATAAAATATTTTAGGCGTAAATAGAAATGATAATTTGGAATTAATACCCTTCCCTCCCCCTATGGAACATATAAAAGTGTCCACACTTGGAAGACTTGGCCCGAGGAAAGGAACTGGCTTAATACCGTAATGATATAGTTATTGCAATACTAGATATAATAATCGAAATCTATGCACTAAAAATGGAAAAAAATTTGAAAAGTGTGTACCTTTCATGCAATATTTGCATGTACCATCAAAAGGTGGTGAGAGTGGAATGAAAGTGGTGGCATTTTGCGTCAACATACTCGGCTCCTATTGAAAGCAAAGAAAGGATGACAGTGATGACGTGGAGGGTGGGTGGGTGGTAGATTAAGAAATGAGATGAGTTGGAAAGAAGAAGTAGAAAGTGAATGGAGGAATGTACTTCATGTAAACATGAATTTTTTATTATGAAAATTCTCAATGGAATTTTACTGAAGAGCTATAGGAAGAAGGTTTGCACCCTCTGCTGCAGGAAGTGTTACATGTTGCTCATTTGAAATTTGTTGTTGGAATTGCTGCAGGAAGTCTTCTTTTGTTTGAGGTTGGTGATACAACTTTAGCCGATGTCCATTGACTAATATTTTGAATTGCACTGGGTCAATTATGGTCAATTGGATGGCTCCATTGGTGAAGACATGGCTTATTTCATATGGCCTCAGCCATCTTGTTTGCAACTTGCCTGGTATTTCTTTGAATGTACATTGCTCTTAATATGCGAGTCATGCCATTTCTTCCTTTTTTTTTGGACTATTTCAGTTCTCTCCAGTGTAGATTTGTGCATTTCATCCAAGGAATTAAGATGTAGTAATTTCTCCTTCTGTGCTGCAGGAAGATCTATATTTAACTCCAGTGATGTCCGCAGTGTTTTGTGTTCAAATTAAATGGGTAGCATTGCTTATTTTCCATATAACAACTCAAATGGAGTGAACCCTATGGTGGTTTACCAAGTTGTTCTATATGCCCAGATTGCTTCTATTACTCTGTTTCTCCAGTCTCAGTAATGCAAATGAACTATCTTTGTTAAGATGGCTTCTATTTCCTAATTTGTAACTTCAGCATGTCCATTGGCTTGAGGTTGATAAGGGCTTGATTTCCTATGTCTGATATTATATTTTTTCATGAGCTCTATTATTAGACTGGAAGTGAATTGGGCACCTTGGTCAGTTACAAGTTCTCTTGGTACTCCATATCTGGTGAAAATCTCATCATACAAAAATTATGCAACCTTTTGGTCTCGGGCATGTTTCATAGCTCTTACTTTGACCCATTTGGTCAAATAGTCAGTGCACACCAAGATGTAAGACTTCCCATTGGATGGAGGGTCTATTGGACCAATGAAGTTCATGCCCCATTTTTCAAATGGAGTTACCACCACCTGTGGATTTAATGGCATTTCATCAGATCTACTTGGTCAGCCCATTCTTTGACATTTGTCACATTTCCTTGTATAGTTGGCTGCATCCTTGTGAAGTGTAGGCCAATAATATCTGGTTGTTAAAATATTTTGGGCTATTCTTTTTGTTGCAAAGTGTCCCCCACATGGTTCATTATGACAAGCATGGAGAATGTCATATGTCTCATCTTCTCGCACACATTTGTGCATTACTTGATTAGGTCTAGTGTAAAATAGCATGTTATCAATCCAAGAGAAATTAAATCTTTTCTCGACAAGAAGTGTCCTATCCTTGAAAGAAAAGTGTGTTGGCATTTTGTTTGTTGCAAGGTAATTAGCTATGTCAGCATACCATAGACTTTAGACAGAAATATGAAACAAATTCTCATCTAGAAATGCATCATCTATCAGTGTGGTATCTTCTTTAGTATGGTGGATTCTTGATGGATAATCAGCTACTACATTTTCCTTGCCAGGCTTGTCAACTACAGTAATGTCAAATTCTTGCAAATGAAGAAGCCATCTTGCTAACCTACCTATGATAGCACGTTTATTCATGAGATATTTAATTGTTGCATGATCAATATGAATAAAAATAGGATAGCTAGTTATGTAATGATGGAATTTGTTCAGAGAATAAACTATTGCTAGTAATTCTTTCTCGGTCATTGTATAGTTTAATTCTGGTCCATGGAGGCTTTTACTAATGTAGTAAATTGCATTCTTTAGGTTACTAGACTTTTGTCCTAGGACATCACCTATTGCGTAGTCTAAAGCATCTATGTGAATGTGAAATGACAAAGTCCAATCAAGACCCCTAAGTATGGGTGCAGTGTTCAACAGTTTCTTAAGCTACAAGAGGGATTCATTACATTCCTTTGTCCAATTGAATTCTGCCTCTTTGGTAAGAAAAGTATACAACAGACTAGCTATTTGACTAAAATTTTGGATAAAACTTCTATAGTAGCCAACATTTCCTAGGAAAGACCTAACATCTTTCTGCTTTGTAGGAATAGGTAATGTGAGAATTACCTCTATTTTTGTAGGATCTACCTGGATTCGAGTTTTGGAGATAAAATGTCCCAGCACTATGCCTTCTTGCATCATCATGAAGCATTTCTCACTGTTGAGAGACAAGTTGTAATCCTGACATCTGATTAGTACTCTTTCCAAATTCTTTAGGGCTTCCTCAAAGGTGACACCAAATGTAATAAAGTTGTCCATATATATCTCCATACAATCATGTGATATGTCAGCAAAGATGTTGATTACAGCTCTTTGGAAAGTAGTTGGTGCATTGCATAAGCCAAATGGTAATACAGAATAGGCATATGTGCCCCAGGGGCATGTGAATGTAGTCTTCTCCTAATCTTCTAGAGCAATGTTGATCTGGTTGTAACCACTGTATCCATCCAGAAAGGAGAAATATTTCTTACCAGCCAGAGTGTCCACGACTTGATTAATAAAGGGTAAAGGAAAATGATCCTTCTTTGTGGCATTATTCAACTCTTTTTAATCTACACATATTCTCCATTTCCCCCATTTCTTAGGTACAATGACCAAAGGTCATACCCACTTGCTATCAAAGATTGGATTAATGAAACCAGCATCTAGTAATTTTTTTAATTCACTTTTGACTATCTCTCTCAATGTTGGATTTATCCTTCTTTGAGGCTGGCGTAGTGGTATTCTGCCATCATCAATGTAGATCCTATGGGTGCAGAGTTTGGGGTTCAAACCTAGCATGTCTCCATAGTCCTAAGCAAAGGCTTTCTCATGCTTACGCAAGAGTTTTGTTAACAATGCCAATTGTGTGGGTGGAAACTTGTTGTTCACATGGAGATTGTGACCTGGGAAAATTTATACTATAGTTGTCAGCTCTACCATTGACATCTCAAGTACTAGGCTTGTAGCTACTTCACATGGTAATAATTGACTAATCATCTCAGGGCTTGCTGGAAAGATACAATCTTCATATGTACATTGCTACAAAATAGCACTTTCAGAAACATATTTTGCTACTATGCACTCATTGGTAAGAATATTGTGTATTACATCATCTTCCTCTTGCATTTTGAGAAAAGACTATATATGCTTCATCATAATCTGAGCAACAGAGTTGACCTCTTCTCCTTCATCCCCTAGTTTTGGCCAAATAGGATCTCTCAAGTCTAGCTGAGATTGGGCAGGAGGATAGAGTGCTAGCTTCTTTATTGCCTGACCATTTCAAATTATCATACTTCCCAATCTACAGTTAATTTTTGCATCAGTGGTGGCTAACCAAGGTCTCCCTAAGATGATTAGATAGCCAACAAAGTTTACTTTTGGTGATAAGATGAGAAAATCTACAGGATATTCCCATGAGTCTAAGGTGACTACCACATCTTCTATAAGACCATTTGGAGTGATTGTTGAACTATCAGCAAGTTGTAATAATGTGTGCGTTGTTCTCAAACCCTCTATACTTAGTTTGTGCATTGTATCTTTAGTCATTACATTTATGGATGCTCCCAAATCAACTAAAGCATCTTTAACAAATTATCCATTAATTATCAAATCTACTACTGGACTTCCAGGGTCTGAATATTTGGGTATAACTACCTTTCCCAACATGATATCAGCAAGGTGCCCTATTACATGAACTATTTGAGGGTCCTTCTTTTTCCTTCTAGGATTTTTAAGGCATGCATCCTTAATAGCTTTCCCATAGATAGGAACATCTTTGATAGCTTAAAATAGAGGTATTTGGATGTGCATGTTTTTCAGCTGCTCAAGAATGTCAAAAGGCATTTCCTCTTGGCATATAGGCTTTTCTATTGTGAACCTTTGTGGAAAAGGAGGGTCAACTGAGGTTTCAATATCAGTTTTGCTAGATTTTTTAGTTGATTGGGTGGTATTTTGCAATGTAGCCTCTGGAAGAGGTGCTGATGTTGCAGGAGTGTCTTCAAATTCTGTGATAATAGGATGCTCAGGTGCAGACAGAGTAGTACCTAACCTCAAATGGATATAAGATATCTCTAGAGCGTAGGCAGGATACTGTTGTGTATTAGTGGTATACATTGGTTGTTGTTGTTGCTTGCTATTTGGATTTGGTTGCGGCTGAGCAGGTAATTGGATTTTCTTTGGATTGGGGATAGTGGTTGTAGGAGGTGGCATTATTGTAGGAGGTGGGACTGGCACTAGCAGTTGTGGAAAACTAGGATTTTGGTTAGGACAATATGGAGGCCCCCTCCATTGGTTATTTTTCTGCCACTTTCCTTGTGGTGGTTTCCATTGGTTTTGTTGGTTTGGCCACTGGTTATTTTATTGGTTAGGCCACTGATTTTTCTGGTTTGGACACTAGTTTTTTTCTGTTTAGGCCATTGGTTATTCTAGGCTAGCTAAGAGTATTGAGGAGTATTCTGATAACTTTGGTTCTGCCATTGACTATTGTAAGGATTTGAAAATTGTAATGGGTCCTCAGGCATTCCTTGTCTTGAAGCCCATGGTCGATGTTGAGAAATGAAGAATACTTTCTCATCATCTCCCTCTATCTTCATGTACTCGGTAGGCAAATGTTGATTTTTCAGGTTGGCCACCAGCTTGTATCCGTAGTCTTTAATTTTTTTACAAAAATGTAGACAGTACTCAGCTAACTGCAATTCAGCATCTGCATGTTTCTTCTTAGCAGTCATGGTGTTGAGATGCATAGCAACATCATTAATGATGTCTTTCTTGAAATCTGCTAGCAAATTAGATATCTCCAACTTAGAAACGCCTGAACTACTCCCTTTAATGACTATAAATCAATATGCTCTTCTTTTCTTCCCAGTTGATCTGGAGTAGTTGAGATAGATTTTCTTAAGGTTATCCCAAGAAGATTGGGATATGTCCCCACTAGCCATGAGGTCCAATACTTCCAAACAACTGTCATTCACTCCTCTCAAGAAGACTAGTTTCTGTGACTCCTTTGCCAGAACATGTTGGGGATTCTTTTGCATGGTATATAAAAAATGTGAAACATAGTCCTCCAAAGTTTCATCCTCCTTCTGTGACATTCTAAAAATGTCATCTCCCCTCAGGTCACTCCCCTTGCAATATTCTTTGTATTTCTATAAAAATAGAGTCTATATTTCATCCCATGTGCCTGCTACATTTTCTCCTAGGCCCATGAACCATCTTAAGATTGACTCCTTTAGTGTTGTTAGAAACAGCTTGAGTTTATGGGCATCGGTGTTATAGTCAAAGCTATGATAGAAGATGTCAAACTCAAACAAAAAGGTGTCAGGATCTTTGGTTATCAGCCCATAAAAATTTGGAAGTGCAATAGAGGGTATATTTTTTATATTGACATTGTTTATAAGGCTCATTAGAGGAAACGAGAAAGTAGGTTGTGTCATTACTGGAGGTATTGGGAGTTGGTGGTGCTGTTGGAAAGGAATATTAGCCACTAGATTGTTAACAATAGGTGTGTTTGGGTTATAATTGTCAAGAAATCTGGCCAAGATTTTAGGAAAAGGCTGAAGACCACTTATAAAAGGTTCTACTCCAGCGAAAGATGCAGTAGGAAACTCGGGACTTGCATCAACAAAAGGAAACTCAACTTCTTCAGCTTGCTCATTCAAATTCATAGGTTCTCCTGGAATAAATCTTCCATATTTATCTCTTCTTCTTCCCCTTCCATGCATGCAAATGAATTCTTCACACTGGTGAAGCAAATTTAGGACCACAAACCACTAAACTAGCTAAAAGAATGAAAAATGACTGAGAAAGTTTCTTAGCTTGACACCATTCCCGGCAACAGTGCCAAAAATAAACCGCCTCACAATAGGTGCTTAGTAATCATACCCAAAGCCTCTCTTAGGAATAATTTATTCATTCTAAGGATCACTTCTCCCACCATGAGGTGCATTTATTTTTTCAACCCATGGACATATACTTGAAATGGTACGACACAGTATGTGCACTAAGTTCCTTAAAGAGCCACTCTACCTATGCTGCAGGAAAGTAAAGTACCTGAAAGGAATATATATTAGGGCTATAGGAAGGGAAACACACTTACTCCTTACTAATAATGAATTCTACAACTTGAAAAATCTACTGAAACCTATTCTTTCAACCTAGAGCATTCACTATAACTATCCTTGCAGGTGTTGCAGGAACATTCACAAAGTACAATGTTACAAGAAGAAAATGTAACTTTAGATCTAGAATGCTTGGAAATGCAGAAAGTAAATCTATTCTACTTCTAATCTAATCCACCTACCAAGTGGGCCCCCTTGGTCAGCTTCTGTTAATCTATGAACATAGAATATAAACCAAAATTTACTACATTATCTTTCAAAACTGATTACATGAGAATGGTAAATGAAACTGAAAATGAACTTGTTGTGCAAGATACAATCAAAACATTGTATTACAAAAATATCTGACCCTACAAACTATCAATCTCATCCCTATAAATAGAGGATTGAATTCTTTATTATGAAATAGAAAAAGGAACTATCTAACAAAAACCGCACCAAAGAGAAAAAAATAGGAAACACAACAACCCACTACATATGCAATGAAGTCTGGGCGACCGAGTCAATATGCTGGAAATACAAAGGGAATATAGCAGAGCTACATTCTTGCATCTCTGAAATAGTGGCTCCTGATTTGCGGTAGCCATTTCTTCTGATGCCATGATGGCTTATCTGTTCGAAGCTGGTCTTTAATGTCCTCCTTCAATGTTGTCGACCACTCCCAGTGACTCCTACTTCTTGGCAGGATTAGTTATCATGCAAAAGATATTCATACAAGTAACTCATTCAAATTAATCTAGATGTTAGAACACACATTCTAATTATTATATGAAATACTGCAACATATATATAATATTGGCATAATATGACATATCTATTCCATCCATGGTTTAATGGTTCTATCTGTACTTGACACAAGTTCAACTGACTAAAAGTTCACAATTATTCTGATAATAATTAAAAATAGAGTATAAGTATTAATATAATAGAGACAGTAAAATGGTCTCATCAGTTACTTTCTTGTGAGATTCACATGATGTACCGATCCCTACCATTGTCTGTATGTGTATGTTTATGTGTATGTATATGTGTATGTGTATGTGTGCTCATATTTGTGATGTAGGTTTGCATGTCTAGGGTATCATGCCCCATAAATTAGAAATATTGAGCTTTCCCTTACACATATCTTAATAATGAAAAAGGGGAGGTAGCATTCAGACCTAAAACCCAATCCTAAACCTACATTTTGTCCTAAGATTGGACAAGTATCTGATTGACTACCCTATCTAAATTCTTCAAGGTGACGTGAATTCATGAACCTTTGTTTGAGTATGCTTAAGATTGTTCCATTCATTTATTATATTGTGATTGGCCAATTTAGGTGTGCATGCATTTATGTTTAAATTTAGTAATGCATTTATTGAATTTGATGAAAAACTATCAACCCTACAGCTCCTAAGAATCACCTGAATACAAACACTTGTCATAGAAAGAGAGAAGCAAAAGCTATGGAGGCCAGAAATAACATATCTGTGAAAGAGGAAATATCCTCAATTGATTCAATAATAAAATATAGAATATAAGATGATTCAAGATCAATCATAATTAATTAACAAATACAAAGAGATAAAACCTTAGAAAAGGTGATCATAACCCTAAAAAGAGGAGAAACCTAGGTTACGTGATAATAATTAATAAAGAATTAATTATTATATGCCTAAAGTTTAGCTTTGGTGAAATAGAGATAATAAGTGACTTTAATAATTAAATCAAAATGATTTAATTAATAATTGAATTCACTTATTAGTCTAACACCCCCGTCCCCCTTAAGATAAACTTAGGGAGAAGCTAAAAAACCTAGAAACAACTACTATAAGCAGGAAATGGGTCCTGACAACATGGCCTGATCAGGTACTTAAGTAAAAAAAATCTCTGTAAAGAGGAGAAAAGGAGAAAACCCAGTGGTAAAAACCCCTCTCCAAAAAAGAGATGAAGACTAGTGAAGGACTGAAGAAGCCTCCAAACTAGACAATGTCCTAGAAGATAGGAACAAAGGAAGAACATGAAGAACATCACTGAAGCATAAAGCTCCAAACATTGTCGAAGAATAATTGCTTGAACCTCCACTGTAATAGAACATGATTAGATTGAGAAGACTGTAAAGAAATTCTAAAGAGATGATCAATCAAATATGGATGGATGCCTCCAAAATAGGAATGAAAGAGTGTCCATTTGGTAAATGATCCATCTCACCAAAATGCATAGGTACCCAGCCACTGCATCTGCCTAGTACGTAGGAAAAAATAATTAATACATAGATCACTCCATCGAACCAAGGAATAATTAGAACCAATAGGAGATACCTCCCCATAATGTTGAGAAGGGAGAGACATGGTAGGTACACTAAACCAAACTGCCAAGAATAACTACATGATGAAGAACTCAGAACATAGAAAATATAATAGAAAGTACAAGCACATATAAAGGATGGTGTCATGGAGGAAACACTCTCTCGACAAACATCATGAGGCTAATGTCATGAAAGGAATACTTACTTGAAAAATTTAAATCAAACCCCCATGATACTTTATAATGTAGTGCAAGTACAAACAAACACAAAAATGTCCAAGATCCCAAACATGCATCATATGGCACTTTATCCCAGTGCATTACAAACAAGAAATGCTATAGAAATAGATGTCTACAGTGCTTAGGAATGATAAAAATATTTAAGAATATAAGTAACAACTAAAAAGGAGTCATCCCATGCAAGGAAAATGATCCCAAGACCTGAAACATCCAAGATAATCACCAGAATGAAAAAATACAAAAAATAAATAAAATGTACCTGGAGAAGATTCTGGAAATGAGACACATACAAGAAAAAAGAGTACAGAACCATCTTTTTAATGATGTGAAAAATTTGGAAATCTGAGCCCAAATGAGCAAGATATGGCTCCCAGAGTGAAAAAAAAACCTTGACTTTGAGTGTCCAAAGCATGTGCAAAATCGTAAAATCATAAAACCAAACTTGCAAAATCAGATAGGGCTCGGAACCAGCTTTCCGACGATACCTCATTTGGTGAACGATGCCTCTGTTTTCTCAAGATATGAGCAAAAATTCGAAGAGGGATCCAATACATGAATAACCCCAAAAACCCTCTTCTAAATCTGGCAGAGCTCCACTAAATCTAGCGATGCCTCCAAATCTATTGAGACTGCTAAATTTGCGGCCAAATTTGACAGATTTACCAAAGAAAAAAAATTAAAAATTAAAAAATTGAAAAAAAATGATTTTTTTTCCGCTAGTTCAGTGTCATGAATTTCGAGGTGGCATAGAAATTGAGGCAATGTGAAAACTGAGATGTTTTTTGCCTTGAAAAGTGTGCCAAGGTTGTGATGCAAAGAGAGGGCACAAATTTCAACTATGTCTAAATTGGACAAGCCTTATATGAATTTAGGGGGTTTTCGACCTTTCGGACACAACCGTTAGCTCAGTTTGTGCCCAAAGTGTTCCAAAAAATAAATTCCCCCCAGATCCACAAAAATTTGAAGCAAAAA
Source organism: Thuja plicata (assembly GCA_018584345.1). Lineage (NCBI taxonomy): Eukaryota > Viridiplantae > Streptophyta > Pinopsida > Cupressales > Cupressaceae > Thuja > Thuja plicata. Next base: position 2,178,547 of record MU225940.1, read on the forward strand.
ACTCTTTAAAAACACAAATCTAAAGAATAAGGCCAAATCTCTCATGAAAAGAACAAAGGAAGGAAGATCTGGAGCTCTGATTCCATATTGGAGTTGATGAAAAAGTATCAACCCTATAGCTTCCAAGAATCACCTGCATGCAAACTCTTGTCACAGAAAGAGAGAAGCAAAAGCTATGGAGGCTAGAAACAACAGATCTGTGAAAGAGGAAACATCCTCAATTGATTCGATAATAAAATACAGAATACAAGATAATTCAAGATCAATCATAATTAATTAACAAATACATAGAGATCAAACCTTATAAAAGGTGATCAAAACTCTAAAAACAGGGAGAAACCTAGGTTGCATGATAATAAACAATAAATAATTAATTGTTATATGCCTAAAGTTTAGCTTAAGTGAACTAGAGATAATAAGTGACTTTAATAATTATATAAGAATGATTTAATTAATAAGTGAATTAACTTATTACTCTAACAATATTTTGTCATCGTGTCGATAAAAGATTAATTAAGGGTCAATTACATAGGTTAAATAATTATACCTTCTAGAATGTCAAATATTAATTTGTGGATATTTAATTATAAAGTATTAATTAAAAACCTATATTTATTAAATAAAATTTAAACATAAATTCTATATATAATAATTAGAGATTTAATTAATATTAAATTAAAAAATTAAATTAAAATTCCTACATAGATAAAGTGATACTTTTATATTCACTTTTATTTTCAAGTTGCGTATTTTAATTATGCTAAAATATTAATTTAATTAAAATATACTTATACAATTTTGAATGCATTATTATTTAATAAATTAAACTTTAACTTTAATTATAAAGTTTGGTTGTGCAAACTTAAGTCAAGTTGAAATTTAAATAGTCTTTTTCTTTATTAATTTTAAGTAGAGTTTTAATTTATTTTATGGTTGCACTTTCTCAAACCCTAATTTCTAGGTTTTCTTCTAAAGAGATCTAGGTGGTCAAAATTATTCATTTAATCAAGGTTCAAGTGATTTTTTCTAGCAAATTTTTGGGATTAAAGAATTTGATTCAAACCTTTAGATTTCAGATTGAAAATTTGGTCTTCTTTCTCTTTCAAATTAAATCGTTGATTTGAGGTAGGATTTTTACAAAACTTTGTAAATTTTCCATTGAAATCACTATCTTCTTCATGTTTGTATAGATCTTGTGTGTAAATGTTGAGTGTGTTCTTAAAATATGTGTTTTGGATAATCAAGGTTGTTTAGAGAATTATTTGGAAGGAAATTTGATTAGGGTTTGTCTTAAAGATTTTTTTATTTATTTATTTTTAATTATGGTATTCCATGATTTGAAATTTTTCAAAAAATTCGTGTTTAGAGAAAACACATGTTTTTAAAATAGAAATATAGATATGCATGCAAATAATATAGATATATTTATTTGCATGTTATTTAAGAAAGATATATTTATTTGCATGTTATTTAATAAATGTATTTATATTTGCATGTTTATTTTTTAGTTTCATTGATAAAGGGTGTAACACTAGGAATATTTATTTGCATGTTATTTAAAAGAGATATATTTAATTGCATGTTATTTAAGGGAGATATATTTATTTGCGTGTTATTTAGGAAAAATATATTTATTTGCATGGTATTTAAGACAGATATAATTATTTGCATATTATTAGGAAAGATATATTTATTTGCATATTATTTAGGAAAGATATATTTCTTTGCATGTTATTTACGAAAGATATATTTATTTGTATGTTTTTTTATTAAAGAAAATTAAAAAATAAATAGATGAATTATTCTTTTTTTCATATGCATGTAGTAGTATTCTACTTTTAGAAATTCTATTTTTTAGGAAAAAATTTCCATTCACCAGAATTCTTTTAGATTAATAATATTATTATTATTAAATATTATTTGATGAGAATTTAAATGTTGATGTGTTTGTTATTGGAGTTTTGGTTGTTGTGTTTGACTGTCGGTATGGGTAGCATTAAGTTTGGTCTAAGGATTAGATATACCAGAGGCTTGAGATGTATTTTGTAGTACATATATGTATTTGGTTGCATATTACATGTAAGTTGTTATTTTCACTATCATTCATGTGTTGTTTGGTGCATTTGTATATTATGTCATGTATCCAATTGAGTCTTCGATCATCATTTTGGTTAACCTCAAGAGGTGACTGTTATTTTGTGATTGAGTTTTATTTGTCAACTTGGTCACCTTGTTTCTTCTATTGTAACTTTTAATTTGGTTTGATGATGGTCCTATTAGGTTATGTCTCACTCCATGTTTGGAATTTTATGTTACTCATGAGTTTGTTCTTGTTGACCATCAATCTTATGATATGATAAACCATGTGAATTTGTTAATTGATCTATTGAGATGTCCATATTGATTTTGGAGAGTTTGGATCCTAGCATAGGACATGATATTATTTATTATGATCCAACACTTTCTTTGGTGATTTTTATGATTTCATGATTTACGAGAGGTCTTTTAAGGTTATTGGTTTTTCCTTCACTTTATTTTTAGTTGGAGTATTAGGGTAGGTTATGTAGGAGCATAAAGGGGAAATGGCTTGCAATGGATGTCGAAGCCCTAAAGTGGTTTTTGTTACCTATTGTTTTTTCTTCGAGCTCAAACAATTAGAGCTTGGACAACATGTGCAAAGTTAAAGGGTAAAAGGTGTCGGTTCCTGAAAAGACTTTGCACTATATATAGCCACCATTACACCCTTGGATACATCCTGCAGAGTAGCCAACTCCAATGTTTAGAGAACTATAAGAGGACTGGACCAACTAACAAGGATACTAACTTATCCCTCTACACTTTAGGTTTTGCTAAACCTAGGGGAGATACCCTTTAATGTTTCTAAATATAGATTAAAATTGTGATAACCAATATTGCAAAAAGAGAACTCATACAAACTCCAACATAACTAAAATAGATCAGGTAATGGCTAACCATCTATCGAATCTTACCCTTTTGGAGCATGAGATGTAATAACTTACTAACCAACAATAGAAGTAAAGTTATAACCTAATACTTGTATGATTCTCAAAGCCCAGACTAGTGCCTAATATATTGGGTTATTAGAGTCCTTAGTAATACTATACAATATGGTTTCATTTATAACATAGATCTAAGAGTACTTCCTTGCAATCTATCTTCAACAATAACACTAGCTCAGACTACTTATCACAATCCATGTATGACTTTGTCAGATCTGCACTATTAATCCAACATTTAAATGATCATTTAGATCATAGCATGAAATAAAAGTTACATACATCACACCAATACACTAAATAAGATAAAACCTTGATTCATTTCATTTGAAACTTTGACAAATTTGTATAAAGGGGAGATCTGAACCACCATTGTATATCAAATGAATTTCAACTTATTATATATAATGCTACTTTCCAACTCCATGAAAACCCTTGAAGAAAATCATACTAATTTTATTTCAAATAATTTATGGAATCTTACAGTGTTATTATCTCTAAGCTAAGACATGTTGCCTGATTCCTAAAACTTGAATCCTTCGTCAAAGGCCCTGAAATCCCATTTATAAAACAAGGGAGCCAACAAGATTCAGGATGAACAAGACAAAAAATAATCATTACTCTTTAAAAGCGTATGACACCTAGACGAGTAGAGACAAGATATTTCAACCTTCCACAGTAACTGATCCTCCATGCTTCTTACTTGCATAGTCAAAAAGAGTAATATGCTTGATAAGGAAATGAAAATATCTATAAGTGAGTTATGTCTCTCCTAACCCATTCAAGTTGATGACATGTAACTGATTGAATGTTTGAGGATGTTAAGTTGATGATCATGCAAGGCATTAAATCAGTTAATGTATTGTATTGTCATTGATGTCAACTTGATATAATCTGTATGGTCATGAAAATACTACCAAAGACTTTAAAGAACTGATGAATCAAGGCTATGCTATCAAATAATACATATAAGTCAAGTATTCACTAAGTGACTGTATACACCGATAGAGTGCACGCCGATAGATAGAGTAAAAGAGAAGAGTCACAGTGTTACTTGATGAACAAATGCACAGCATTACTGATGAGCAAAGTCACAGTGTTGCCCGAAAAGCAAAGCACAGAGTAACACAATGGATAGAATTATAATGTTGCCCGATGGAAAAGACAAGGATGAAGATCCTGATGACAACTGAAGTCACACCGATGGAACAGTCAATTATCATCGATGACTAACTGAAGTGTTGACTGATAGAATAGAGAGTTTAGAAAATGACAAAATGCTTAGTTGTCAAGAGCTAAAGATAGACTTAACTGATACTTATCATTGTTTTAATCATCCAAATAAAGCCATTGATAAGTAATTGATTTAAAGTTGATTTGTCCAGTTGGCAAGAATATCTCTTTGAGATAAAACTGGAGTTTTCTTTAAATCTAATTGGCAAGAATTGTGGATCACGCCAAGAATCAAGCAAGCCAAGAAAAGGTAAAACATGTCTATAAAGAGACAAACCCAATCATTACAAATTGGAGTGTGGGGTGAAAAAGAGAAGAGGAAAGATGCTAAAGAAAATATAAAGGAGAAAAATGTCTTCATTTAGTCCTGATCAATCAAACTAAGGGAAGAGTAAGGAAAGAGCTAGATTCTGCAGACACCGACAAATAATGAGACAACATCACAGAGAATAATAGTGTGGAGCAAAGGTATAGAATTGATTATATTGATCAGAGAGGTAATGTACATACAATAGATCTGAAATCTACAATTAAGTTATATGTGAATAGATCATTAATGTTTTCATTTAACCATCGAAGAATCAAGTCTCTTAACCGAGAAGGACTTAAAAATCTTCTACAATTAAGATACATCCCAAGGAGTATCAAAAAGTTTGATCATAGAAAGTAGCATTGGATATGCCCGATACCTATTGATAGGCTAAGTGAGTGTTTGATCAAGGATGGTAGCATTAGATGCTAGATACTAGGTGAAAAACTATCTTTTAAATCCCCTAACAAGGTCACACCTAACAATGTATTTGTAACCTTTAACAGGATTGGTTCCTAACAGAGCTCACTTTAGAAGAGTGAAAAATTGGGATACTGGTCCTAGTGGTTTTTCCCTTAACAGGGTTTCCACATTAAAAATCCACGTGTTATGTGTTTATGTTTCATTACTATACTATTTTACATTTCACATATGCAATTATGGATTGATCGGTATACTCTTCATATTTACTGTGTTTCGGTAAATAGTTGACTGTTTATCGGTAAACATATAGAAGAAGGTTTTACAAAGCAATCCAACAAGTACTAAATTGATATAAGTATTTCAAGGCATTCATCTTATAGGATAGAAGATAACTAGAGACATAAATTTGTGGTTATAAGTTTTAAGGGTTGATTTAACAATTAATTTGTGAGGCCACTGATTCACCCCCCCCCCTCTTAGTTATTGCTAACAATTGGTATCAAAGCTTGTGTGCTTAAGAAGGAAGGTTTCAAGACCTAAGCTAAATATCACAAGATGAATAGACGAGATGTGCCCAAGTTGAACAAAAATAATTTTGCTTCATGGTAGAGCAGAATAAGACTCCACATATCATGTATTGGAAATGATGTCACTCAATACTTAGATACTGAATATGTGTTTCCCACAAGAGCACCCATAGTTGAACAAATGAGAGAGAAGAATGAACACAAGTGCATGATGATCGAGCTTGCTTCCTCACTCTCTGATTCTAAATTTGAAGTTGTCAAAACCTGCAAGACTGCAAAGCATATGTGGGACAAATTGATGCTTGTACATGGTGGTGACAAAAATGTTTTGAGAGCCAAGGAAGAAAGCCTTAGAGGAAAGTTTGATGATCTTAAAATGAAAGAAGGTGAAAACATCACACAGTACAACACAAGAATCAAAGAGGTATTCAATGCTATCTAAGGAGTTCAAGGTGTAATAGAAGAAGATATAGTGGTAAGTAAAATTATAAGAACCTTACTGCATACTTATGCTATTAGAGTATCTGCCATTCAAGAAATGAGAGCAGTAGAAAATAGTAATGTAACGATAGACATTTTGATTGGAAGACTGATTTCATTTGAGATGAATAAATTTGATAATAGTGTCTTACCAAACATAGAGTCTGCATTCAAATCTTATTTAAGAATAAGTAAATCAAGCCATAAACACACTATGAGAAAAGATAGTGATAGTGAAAGTGAAGAAGAAGATCTTGATGAAATTTAAGCACTTATGATTAGAAGAATGCAGAGAGGCAAAGGTAAATACAAAGGTAAATTACCACTTGTTTGTTTTAATTGTAAAGAGATTGGACACTTTGCTGCAAGATGTCCTAACAGAAGAAAAGATGACATAAGTAATGACAGATCATTTGAAAATAAGTCTGACAGAGGTGATTACAGAAGCTACTGACAACCAGAAAGAAGAGATACCCAAGACTACAAGGACAAAGGAAAGAAGATCATTTACCTATCAAAATGCAAAGATGATGATACTGACACCAAATCTGAGGATGGCATCGATATGTTGTTTGTGGCAATAAAATATGATTCAGAGGAAGATGAAGAAAGGTATGTAGAAACTGCACTCATATCTAAAGTTAATTAAAATGATGTCTAGATCATAGATAGTGGCTGCACTCACCATATGACCGATGACAAGCAAAATTTTGAGACTTTTGAATACTATAAAGGTGGTTCAGTAAGAATGGGTAATGACACACCTTGTCCAGTTGAAGGTAGAGGAACCATAATGTTGAATAACTAGCTAAAATGTGAAAATGATTATTGGGTAAATAGATTGAATTATAATATATTGAGTGTTTCTCAGTTGAATAATTCAAGTCATAGTGTAGCATTTGAAAATAAGAAGGCAAAAATCTTGAACAAATCAGGAAATCTAATTGGTACTAGTGAGCAGACAAAAGGTAACTTATTCTATCTGAATGATACTGACACCACTTTCTTAATGGATAGAAATGAATACATATGGTTGTGGAACAAAATATTGTGTCATGTGAACTTTGACAACATGATAAATATTAGTAAAAAGAGAAATGTAAGAGGTTTACCAATGATGGTTAATCCCAATAACATCATGTGTAAGAATTGTCAAAAAGGTAAGATGACAAAGTCTAGTTTCAAAAGCAAAACCCATACATCTGATGTCATTCTAGAATTAGTCCATACTGATTTATGTTAGAATACTTCAGAGATAATTGAGAGGGGGGGTGGGGTGAATTAGTTATCTACAACTTTAAATCTTTAACTTATACTTATTATTCCAAATTGATACAAAGTAAATGTACATATAGATAACACTTTACACAACACATCAATTTGGTTACAGGGAAACCAAATGGTAAAAACCCCGGTGGGAATTAGTACCCACAAAGAACTATACTGTTTATAGTGATCCCTATTAAAAGATCTTTCAACCCTGTTAGGATTTGTACATTACAATGCAGTAGTATAGTGACCTGGTTAAGGGTCAGACCCTATTAGGAGTCTTTTACAATAACCCTATTAGGGGTGGAGGACTCACTGTCCAAGGACTCACTCTCCAAGTGGTGAAGGCTACAACCTTCTGGTTATTTGATACACACTGTATCAACAAGATGAACTGCTGTTTGTGACACTGCTTGTCTAATCAGTTCCTTTTATGCACCAATGCTTTAACCTCTTGTAATAACAATCTAATTTGTATTCTGAATTCTTCAATATAAAAATCTATATTATCAACATATGATAAATATAGCTCTGCTGTATCAACACTTTGCTCTTCTTGTCAATCTCTGGCTTTCGCAACTCTTCTTATCACAAATGACCTTCTATAAGTACATACACCAAGTATGAGATCATGGGACCTGTAGGATGACTCTTCTTAACATCCTTGTTGGCTCTACTAAGCACACAAGCATAATTACAACTGCACAAGTACTAACTAAATAGATGCGTCGCTTCACTAAGTCAACTTCACCAAATTAATCATAACTTTGCAATCTTCTTGAAATATGTTTGGCGCGTTTAGATTAATATCAAAAACTCATAACTCATCATGAATATACACATGCATATCCTAAAGATAGGCACAACTTGATCAACACATTA